>JACXIV010000079.1:0-66426 GCA_014737475.1 Bombus confusus | reverse complement strand
TGGCAGAGGAACACGGAACACGATCTGTCGGCTCTCTTTTAATTTTATTTCACGGGTAACTTATATTTACGCAGCCGTAAAATCGAATTCATATTTCTATCCTAACTGCAATGCGTCGGAATCTTCTCACTGAAACTGAGATTTTACCTATCGACTATTTAAAATTATTTTATCAATTTACCTTTGTCTGAAGAATATTGCTTATTATTACTTACTATATAGATATGTGTGTGTGTTGGTGTCAGTAACTACTCTAATCGTGGTCACTAATAACCTTGGAAGGTGTATGTGACTTTTTTACTTTACACAACTGAGATTACAATACGCATTTTTTGAAAAACAGAATACCTACACCGACACGAATATCATATGAAGCTTCTGGAACAGGAATATCGACAACTGATATCAATACACTGAAACACGATATATGACGATATTCTGGGCATTGCACGTCAAGCTAATGACATTTAGTTGTTTTTTTTTTTTTTTTTTTTTGTTTGGGACACGGTTATTGATGCTAAGATAACCGTAAATTGATCGAGTTACCAGATAATCGCTAGATTGGATGTCAGGTAGTTGACGTGGAAGAGCTTCATGTAGTTGAAAGGACTTGTGTGTTCATGTTAATGCCTGACCATGATACGAGGATAAACATAGCGTGTAACACTGTAAAACCGTAATTATGATATTCTGATTTTGGTCTCTAATTTATACTCCTCGGAAAGTTAAAACAGATACTTTCAACTCTTATTATCGAGTCAATGAAAAGCTTCGTAATATTATAGATTCTAGGATATAGTTTCTACTATCGGTGTTTGATAAATGTATAGAAACAAGGACAAAACGTGTCAATTTCTGTCAACGGTACTTAAACGACAATGTCCATTCAAGTTGTCAATGTATCTACTGATAATAACTGCTTTATTCCAAACTATATTAATATACAACCTGTGGAACGTATTACATATTAAATAATATAATATCCTTCCACAAAAGAATATTTAAAGTATATGAAAATATCAAAATTCTTATAATTTTTTTGTTCACAAAGCAGACAGATTAATTTTTCACGAATTATAAGTAAATATTATGTCCAGTGTTGTGATAGATTAGAAGATAAGAAATTTATTGGATGTATGGATTGATTGTACTATATTTTTTTTTGAAAGAACTTGAAAGACTTTATTTTAAGGAATGCTATATTTTCTACACAGAAAGCGTTAAACGTTTTATCGCGGCAACCAGTAATTTTCATCGTCATCCCTTTCATTAATCAAACGTCACAAAATTACTGTGCATGTAATTTGCCTCCCATGCTGAAACTTGTAATTTTTTTATTCACTTTCAGAACCGATTGCCTTTACAATTAAAGCCTACACCTGCGCGATGTAGTTATTCACTTTCTGTTGTATCCTTTCCGCCCTCTGCTTTGACCAATTTTCAGTTATGTACTTCTCTTCTCATCTAGATTCTACAATTATTTTCTTCCATATTATTAAAATCAGTACAAACGCTGAATATTCTATTAAGATATGGATTCCAATCCTTGAAATAAGAATTCAAAGAAGATTAGTTAAGAATTATTTCAAAAGCAGAATGAAATCCCTGTAAAATTTAATATCCCTATAAATTGTTATATTATTTTCTGATTGTTTAAAGTGGTTTATTAGTTATGTTATGTACGATAATTTCATTCATCAAGTTGTCTCCGTTTATAAAATGTGATTAAAAGCCGACGTCAACGTCAAACAAGAGGATGAGAATTATGCACTAGCACATGAGAGAACCGAATATTCGTTACTTCCGGTTCATTGATAAAGAGATTGGTGCCCATCAACGGAGTGAGCCAGCTCCGAAGCCTCAGAGAATTAAAGATTTCCAAGATTTCCCATGTGCCGCCGATTTACTGAATTCTTCGACGCTGACAATTTAAACTCTTGAGAATACAATTCATCAATACGATGTTGACATTTAATTTTATTTAATACCTTCCAAATTATGCTTCTTCAAAAGATTATATAAAATCTTCTTTTTTTCTGAGTATAAGTTGATTTAAATGAAACGTTAAATATACCTACGTAATTCTTTTATGATTCTAAAATTTTATCACGAATGTTTTATTAGGAAGATAATAAAATTAACATAGTTAAAGTAGTAAATGAAGTGCACGTTCCAATTATAATCTTTTTTCATAAATAGGTAACCGAGCATAAAAAATTACAATAGAATAATATGTGCTTGAAACTGCATGGTATTGTATTACATATGAAATTCCATGCGCGAATCGCAAACTGGGTCACTGAACTGGTTTCAAAAATGGGAATCGTATTACTCAAACGGCTATAAAACTTGCCTATTTCGTTCTTTATATTTTATCCGAGCGTTACTAGCATTGTTTCCATATCTCTCTAAACGGTAGAATTTGAATTTAACAGTGCACTCTTACGCAATACTATCAGATTTTATTATATGTTCTTAATAGTTTATCTTCAACTAGGTATATACAAATAGAAAATTTTCATTAAAAGCTTCGAAATACTTTTTCCATCAATAAAATTAACATTACCTTAGGAAACAATTTTGGAAATCAATTTCAATGTGGATGTGATTAATTGGAATTAAGGGAACGTATTCTATATTTCAATTTTGATTCGCTATAATTAATTATTATATATGTATTACTGTAGTTAAAAAATAATGTCAACCAAATAGTTGCCGTGTTTTTTTAATAGTCTGCCATTCCTTGCACAAAATTCCCGATGATGTTTCAGGAGAATTGCTAATGGGTCTTTCAAATAATGTGCAGAATTTTTGCTTAGAATTCGTAATCTGTTTGAGCACTATTGGTACACACCTTAATTCTCATTGCTAACACTAAAGAAAATAATCCAATAGCATGGAATTATTTTATTAAAGTCAAAATTCGCTGACAGGAATATTTTACGAAATACGATTTCACGCGATTAGATTATCTTAAATTACAAAGAACAAAGTGCTCCAATCTGATATGATAGGAAACCAAATATTAACCAGGTTTCAAATAATTCTCATTTTCAAAAAATCATAGACGCTTCAAAACTCCAAATTTAATTCCAATAAATTCTAATAACTCGCTAGCTTTAAAATTGTAACTTCTGCCGAAGAATTTGTGGGACATTTTTTTGTCGATATCCCCCTGTACATAGGTTCCTTTTATCCAGGAAGCAAAGTACGACAGGTACATCGTGTGGTTCACACACAAAGATCGCCCGCACACCTCCTAGCGAGCACTCAAAGACATTCCTCTCGCTTTGACCTTGGTACAAAGTATCACGAACCATGATAGTACTTGGAATGAAATTTCCTCGAGAGCCCTCGATAAAGCACTTGTACGCGAACAGAGGCTCGTTTTGGACTCTCAGCTCCGAAACCACTGGCCATCCTACGATCAGCAGACTACTCTACACTAGGCCACAAATTCCACGACTTAGCACACTGAAGAACTTGTCTATGATGATTATGCATTACCGCAAAGATTGAATCATGCTCGGATGATAAAAGGAATCACGATATAAGCCGCGGTGAGGATGTGGTTTCTATCAGATGGCCAAAGGAGACGGCGCATTAGAGTTGATCATGCCATTTAACCATCGTAGAAGCACTTTATCGTTTAGTTCATCTACTGTCTACTGCCTCTTGAATTTATTTTACATTTTTGTTTACCTTTACATTACTTTTGTATTTCACCGAGTATGGTTTTGACGTAGTTATGTCCGATCGTTCGTTATTTTGCATTTTTATTAATTTGCCATAAAATAGATCGAAAGACAGAGAAAGATTATAAATTTAATTATATAGGATTAACGTTGATTCAACGCGATTGCCTTTAATTTAACAAAGAATTTCATTGAATGAATAATGAGTTATAATTCCCTTTTTGATCTTATCTTATATTGTATATAATATGTGTTCGCCATTATTAATTTTAAAATTCAGACATCGTGTAACTATCATACATTGATCATCAAAATCAATTGAATGAAATTGGAGATACATTGAATAAAATTGAATAAGAAGCTAATAGAAGAAAGAGGATAAGGCATTAACACGTATTGTATTTTAATTTTGCACTAATTTCACAAGAGTATACTTTACAATTTTTTTAATTAAAAGTATTCCTACAGTATAGAGCGCAGAATAGTGTAACGTATTTGTTACATGAAACTCATTCGAAACATCTTTTAGTATTTTAAAAATTACCTTCGTATCATAGAGCATTTCTTACCTACTAAAGCAAAACCTCGTCTTAAGTATTCTAATAAATAAATACATATATATCTTATATATATTAAATGTAGCTTTCAGCAAGCATTTATACAGTCTGCATTATTATCATAAATAGCATATAGATAGGACAACCACAACCCGTGTATGAATTCGCTATCGTAACCACAGTCCACGCTACGTCTCGCTGGTTGGCAGGATGTCCTGGTAGCTGCAATGGAAGGCAACCGACGAGTTCTCGGAGGATACGTGCAGAACCGTGATTCTGACCCCAGAGCAGAATATCGTGGACTGTCAACAGTAATACGTCTGTCTCTTGTCCACGCCACTGACCACACATTGCCATTCGTCTTGTTTTGGCTTGACTGCTGCCAGTAACTCAATGACGCATATGCAAATCCAATGATAAAATGTACATTTACTTTCATACACATTATAAATACGTCTATACATCGCGGAAGATTCTCTTAACATTACTACACAGGCCTGCGTAACAAAGAACGTTAATTTGATAGTAAAAAATAAAATAATTTTATAAAACCTGGTCTGGTTTAAAAAAAAAAAGGCTAAAATTCTATGGAACTTAATATTCATAAAATTGTTTTTCTCTAAAATCTAAATGAAAATAAAGTTATGATGTTTCGACTTCTTCTTGGAAATCACTTTAATCGCTTTAATTCTTTTGCTTCTTTTTAATAGTCCATCCATAAAGGGGGAAATTGCAAGATTAGCTTGATGATATCAGAGGCTGTTTTAATATTTTACAGGATAATTTCAGTTGCAATTGTAAATTGTAACCGCGATAATGGTTTCTATAAATTTTTAACGCGTAACCCAAGCCGATATGGTTTTCATAAAACTTGAAACACAGGTTTACCATCGAGAAGAAAGTGCTTAATATTTTACGTCTGTGTAAAGCACTTCTGAAAGCCAGTAATATCGCGCCATTGCGAATTCGTAAAATTCTACGCAACCGTGGATCCCCCTTTGAATACTTCTAAATTTATAAGGTATTGTTGAAATCGCAATTTGCTGCGTGAAGTATAACTTTCGTGGCGATTTTTGCTTGTTCAACGACGTACAAAATCTACAGACGTAAGAAGCACAAAACAAAATCGTAGAAACTGATTAAATAATAATACACGCACATATATGTGTACGTATATTTTGCAATTGTGCAATATTTTATTTCATTTATATTAACTCGCAAATAATTGAAAAACATTATTATAAAGATATCGATCATTATTCAGTAATATGCTATTGGTTTTAACAACATGACGGTCTCATAATATCATAGCTACACTAGCGTCATGTTAATGTTAACCTGGTAACCAGAGTTTTCTATAAATTGAAAGTTAAGTATTAATATGGATAAATTAATTTCAATTGTTACAAATGTAATGTTTTATAGTTTATTTTTAATTAAATAAAATGACACGTGGGGGTTTTCTAAAAGAAGAAGATACTATGTCCAAAGGATAGAAGAACCAAATGACGAATTAATTCGTGGTTAACAGGTGAACTAATATCATAGGACGATGTATATTCATTTACCTATTTATGCGCTTGTTTACTTACTTATTACTGTCACATTTTTACTTTTCGAGTACTCGAAGTTATTGACTTTCACGACAAATATGACACAGATTATATTTTTAATGTTATACTCTTAAGGAGATGAATCAAGTAAATCCTTTAAGAACAGAGGTAAACGCGGAATTTATAGTTGTTAAAAATACAAGCTTATTATTATTTACAGTTTGTTAAAATGTACACGTGTAAGTAGCACCCTTGTGCGCACTAGCTTACCTCCAACATGAAATTAACTCTGAAAACGACGGAGCAGCGTCACCAGGGGACGCACTGTGCGGGCGGAGAAGTTTTAGAAGTGGAAATTATTTCAAACTTTCGATGTCTACATTTCGCGGAGAAACATTTAAACGAAATTTAAACCATATGATTAAAGAGAAACCTCATTTTCTGATCATTAAATATATATATATTTCCGGAATTATAGAACAGTTATTTATAAATGCATTGTTTACTTCATTCTAAAATGAAATATATTTTTATTGTGATAATTCTAGCGTGTCGTGTCATGTCGGATAAAATAAATGTTTTCTAAAACATGCTTTTATCGAAGAATATTTGTTTAAAGCTTGTATTAAAAAAATAATAAAAAGATTTACATAGAAAGATTGTATGGACGAAAAAATTTATGGAAGAGCATACTTAAACATAAATAAAATGCACTAGATCGCTTTATATGCTAATACTAAAGTTCGTAAGGGCGTAAAATACATTCATGTCAGTTGTTGACCTGTTACCCAAGCCATTGCATTACAGGAATCGTTTCTGTATTCGATATCCCCGTTCAAAATACAAAGAGGGATAACTTGAATAGTAAAGGAAGTGTATTTTTGATTTTCGTGATGTAAATTGTGCTGTATTATTTAAAATTCAAATAAAATAACATTAGATTGAGTAAAAGATTTTTTGTTCCTTTCTGTCGTTTTATTGTATGTAGTATTCATTCGTGTAACTGACCACAAAATAATTGAGCTTTTGCGTTTCCATAATGTTTCTTATCGGTAGTGCTTTAGTTTCTTCTTCTTTAAGTTTATATTATAATTGCTATCTAAATTCTTGGAAGTAGGTGTAATTAGGAAATATTAGTGCGTAATTAGGAAAATTATTAGAGTATTACAGACTACTTAATAAAATATTATACCACGTTATAAGTTTCAAAGAAATACTGAATTCACACATAATAAACAACATTTGTAAAAGTTCGTAAAATTTGTAAAAAGACATCACAAAGAATAAAAATATCTGCCAATGGGAAAGAAGAGTATAACTTGAAAATGATGGTGATATGTTTTAATCGATATATTTAATTCGACTCAACTGTTACTTCTCATGATGATTTCATTGATTGTCAATTGTGAACTACAGTAGCAAATCGATGAATTCGGCTCGAATCGAAGGACTACTGTCATGTGCATTTCATTAGTTCGTAGAACATCGTTTAACTTAGACTACGATGCAAGAGAATTTGGAATGACTACCAAGCCAGGAGGGAGCGCCGAGTTCCAAACGATAGTTTGTTGAAATAACAAAACTTGGATTGATACTCGAACAGTACTTAGACCGTCTTAAGGACCTGTTGTCGATCCCCATTGAATCGCCGCTAAATATTTCATGTGCTAAATTCCAGTTCAAGACTATCGTAGTCCGGTGTGAAACAATCGGTTAACTGAAATTGATGATTAAATTTTAGCTTATTTCTATCTTTTAAAAAGTCTAGTAGCGTTTAATTTACGTTCTGATCAATTTAAAATCAAATCAAATTATAAGAACTACAAATAATTTGTTATTTCATGAAATAAAATACAGTCATACGTAGTCATACATTTAATGACATTTTGTAATTTCAGAGAAGCCTAAAAATTAATAAATTCAGTTACAAAAGTTGTCACAAATTTTAGCAAGTATAACAACTTTGTTAGGAGTTTCATATACTTAAGTTTTATTAATTCTCACTTTACTGCCAATCTTAAAAGTTTCTGCTTAAACGTTCTTCGAGGATGATGGAATTAAATTCTAAATAAATAAATAAATATTCTTACATTTAAATTGATTCGAAATATAGGTATTTTATGTAATATGATATTAACACAATTAGATTGCTTGAATGAAAATTTACACTTTTACTGACGTTTAAATTTGCACAAATTATGTGGATGAGAATGAAGACTAAGAAGTCAGAGGATGAAATTCAATGATTTCTATTGTTCATTGATATCACTTATACATCTTAATAATGGTTGAATGGGATCTCTTTATAACTGGTTTCCGACGTCCAGCTGTGCTTGACATATTTGCATCATTTTTAAGATAAAAGTCCATCAATTTTCCCGTTGAAATTATCTGTACGTTCTTTGTATGGTATTTCCATCAAATTATCTGAGTGTAAAACTGTGTAACGTCATTAGAATAAAAGCCCGTTTGTTTGTGCCTCCTTATATACTCTAATGAGAACCTTCATTGAAACGTATTTTCCATGATACTATAGCTTATGCTTTGTACTTCAACTTCTTTTCTTTGCCTTCTTGACATGTATACGCTATCCTGGTTCTCTTACGTTTCAGTTAAGTGGCTGATATGCACGAAATAGCGCCTTGAGGCTGCTCCACACCAGCTGCTACTGTATCACAATTACCAGACAGTAGAAATTATTTAGCGATGTCATTCGTTTCCCCCTTTTCTTCTTTCTTTTCCTCTCAAATATTATTTTAGGCTATTGTAGTCGTTTTATAGTAATAAAACGCGTTCTTATATTGCTTTTCTTGTATACGAAAATATAACTTTATATTTGATATTAGTTAAAATTACTTTAATTTTTATTTTTAAAAAGAGAAATATAAGATTTACTCGGCCAGAAATTTTTATAAAATATTGTATATATATATATTTGCTTTACAGGAAAAAAATCTCTTAAAAGATCACCAACAAATGACTGAAAAATATAAAAATAGTTCTTCTATCCCATAAACTGTAAATTCTATATTTACTTTTCTCTACCATCATCGCTGCAATTCCCAAATACCTAAAATACTATGTTCTATTTTGAGCTAATTGTGTAATTCCTATTGATTCTATTTCCTATACTAATTCAATACCCTAATTGCGTAGTTAACAGGAATGCTAAAATTCTTTGCAAAATCAAAGCTCGTCTATTCTATAAGCGTACTCTGTATCCCGAATTCACTTCGATCTGTAACCATCGTTACATTCAAACCCGTAAGATACGAATCAAACAATTTCCGTCCACTGGGGCCGTTTTTATCGCGAAGTTGGCATTTTCTACTCGTAAAACGAAATTGTTTAACCAAATGGCATAGCGCGCAAGCGTACAGTCAGCGAGAGTTCCATTTATCCCTCGATCAGCTCTTGAAAGCACTCGATACGCATGCACGAAACGGCTTCACGCAACAACGCCGAGATGCGCTTTACGGCCGTGGCACAATCTTGCGTTATCACTGTTATCAGTGATCCACAACTGGCCAATAAAGTGGACGAACGCGCGAATGCAGCCGTCGATTTTATCGCTGGAGAGATCGTCCTAGCGTCCTAGTGGCAGAATGTGTTCCTGTACCAGGTTCGCTCGTATTCCTAGGATACGATAATCACACAAATACCAGCCTCTAATGTCTACGAACGACCTCGAGGCAATGCATTTCAATGTACCGACAACCTCTACGCTTGATTCCCTGTCTGCCGACTGCTGCGCGTTCCTAAGTGATTCCGGATTGGCGAGCTAATGACTGTTTCATATTCATTGGCCGCGCACCGTTACCACCCTGCTGCGCTTACACGTCGCATCCTCGTAACGCTTTATCGCTTCTGCTTCGTTTTCCTAATCTTTCACGCTGTTTCTAGACTAATCTTACACCCTCGGGATGGTTAAACTGCGGTTGCGGTCGGTTACATCAAGCCAGCTGTTGATTGCCATAATTGAACTTGCTCGGATACAGTATTGCCATATGCAAATAATATGCGTTGACTTCATGAATTAGAAAATAACGAAATATATCGCGTCGAAAGTTCCGTCATTGTTTCCAAGATCAAATTTCTTAAAGCCATTTATAGAAAATGCAAACAAATCGAAACATATCCTACCATACCTCGGTTCATTCAATGGTTACTTCGTGGCTGTTTCTTCCCAATAATCCCAAACTACGGTGTATCGAAAAATGTTGCGGAGAGCGCTAAGAGGATCCGGTGCCTTCCAGTGTTTTTTATCGATGCACGTTGCACAGGGTGGGAAACAAAAAGAAAGAAACAGAAAAAAAAGGAAGGGACAAAAGCAAAAAAAAAAAGGGACGATGGAAAGGAAAGCGACGCAACCAGACCGCGACAGCAAAAGGTGGGTGTTTCAGGTGCGATCGATATAGTACATCACCCTCGTCGTCTCTTGAACTCTTTTTCCTTTCTCTGCATCTGTCTCGCTTTCCCCTGGATCTGCGCGTCTTCGTCACCTTTTTCGAGCCTACGGAATGGCCGTCGTTCAGCGTCTCTTTTCAGCCCCGACGTGAATCCTTTCTCCGTCCTTTCCCGTGCAGCAGCACGCCCTCTTTGTCTTCGCCTGCTGCGTCCCAATGAAAGTCTCAATGTCACGGTCCCTGTAATTTTCTTGTCTGAGCAGTAGCGCGCACAGCTGAAACCGGAGGCGCATCCAACGTGCTTTTCGAGCAGCCTCGTTCTAATTAGTAAATGTACACGACCAGATGAAACATCGATAAGGGAAAAGAAAGAAAACAAAAAAGGAGGAAGATAGAAGAAAGAAACGTCAGAATTGTGCCGCCTAGTGCGTGGAGACTCGTGCCGCGTCTAGTGTTCTCGCGGCGTGGAGTTGCGCGCGGTTCCACGGTACCGCACGCACGCGGCACGCAGTTCATGCGACGTCGTCGTCGTCGTTTCCACGGCGAGATTTCTCTAAAGTGGGGTTGATCGATTGCGGACTGTCTAGACGGTTCGTTTGAACGCGTTCGTGTTCTTTTCAACGCGCGTCACCGTCGAATCGCATCAGCGAAACAAATTGGTGGCCGCCGTTAAAGGCGAATTTTCCTAAATTAGTTAAGCCGGGCAACAAAGCCTCCTAATGACCAGAAAACCCGTTTATGCGGCGTTTCGGTCGTTCTTCTTAATTCGCTTGCGATCATGAATATACAATGGCTGCGCGAAAGTATTTGGATCTTCTATGAATATATTATAAATTTCATTAGCGCTGTAATGGGACAAGCATGATTATGGTGGTTATATTGGTAGAGTTTGAAACAGGCCGGGAAATTTGATGCGAATCTATATTTCGCAGCCATCATAAAAGTATTTGATCAATTATCAGTCAACAATAAATTTCGATCTGTCGCTGTTACTATTGTCGATTGCTATCTTTTATGTGGTCCTTATTGTTCTATTATGTAAAGTATCGTTTAGAAAATATGTTATGAAAGTACGAGAAAATTTATATAGTGGGACTTGCAAAACTTCTCTGGTTGAGAAATAGCAGAGTAAAATCTCTGAGAGTTATTTGCAGCCATTTTTAATATACGATACTTATTATATGTTTAAAGTGATTGTTCACATTGTATACTAATTTTGTTACTAAATATATGTTTGTAGTAAGTATCTCGTAAGTTTTAAGTACATTTTCAGATTGGTTTCAAATTTTACTTATATAATCATGGCAACCGTGTCTCGCCATATTGCTAATGAAATTTCAACATGTTTTATATAACACACACATATGTGTCCTAATTTTCAAATTCGGAAAAGTAGCCTTGAATGAACTAAGCAACTTTACTTTGAATGAAGTAAACAGCTCTTTGTATTGATAAAAGTAAATAATTTTGAGATAAGGAATCTAAGATAAATAAAACACTTTACATAAGTAAGGGATTCTTCTACTTCGAAGAAACAAACTTAGCTATTTTAACTTTTGTTCACTCGTATTTTGTTCCGTTTCACTCAGTAAAGAAATTTTTAGCAGATCCTTCTTCTTTCATGAGCTGTGTAAACGTTACGATTGTATTTATACAATTTTCCGGATCAGGGACAATTTGCTTTGTTAAAAGGAAAAGTTTCGGCGGTATTCGTTTCTTTGCTGGATTAAAAAACGCGGCTCGTTAGGACAGAGTTGCTTACATAAAACTCAAGAATCTAACATTTTGAGTTACTCGGCTACGGCTACATATTTCCTTGCTCTATCTGTATAATAATTCATCTCTGCGTAGAACTTCTTAATTCTAATCTCGAGCAAACTATAGCATCGTCATAAAGTCCAAAAGAGCGGAGAGACGTTTTCTCGTTCAATTTTAAAACTATTTTACAAATTTCAAAAAGAAGCTTCTGATAAGAAATAAAATTTTTATTCCTCGTTTTCTTTTTTTTCATCAAAGTTTACTCTCTAGGCGATATTATAACGAACGAAGCAGTCTTAAACAAAAAACTGACATTTTCTATTTTTTAAATTCTTCTACCAAAGATTATCCTTTTGACGATGGTACTCAAATCTAAATAAACAAATATATACGGAGGATATATAAAAAAGAAATGGTAGTCCCCCCCCCAAAAAAAAATAAGATGGTAGAAAGAGATCATTATTGGAAATGATAAAAATAAAAGAATAAGTAATCGAAAGAAAATCAGGCACACTGTGTTCTAATTGCGATAGTATAAACATTGTTGTCTCTGGTGCTAACGCCTGCAGACAGCAAAAAGGCTAAAACGACTAACGAAAAGTGTGAGCGCTAATGACCAATACGGTTCGCCGGTCAGTTTGTTAGGACGTGTGCAAGGATAAGTGTCGATCCTTGATTACATGTCGGAGATGGAGCACGAGCGATTGAGAAAAGTGTGGGATAAACGGTTTTTCTGCGGGGAAAATGGACAGCTAGAAAGCACCGCGCCGATAAGCAATTTCCGTGAGAGTTGCAGAGAAATCCGAGCTTCCAATCTTTCCTATTTTCTGTCACGTTCGCGGCTAAGTTTACAAGGATGCTTTTAATGAACTACTTTTAACGATTCGCACATTGGAAACAGTATGAAAGTAAGCATTAAAAATAAGTACTTCATAAAAAAAGTGTACATTAGATTCTAGGATTTTTAATAGGTGAAAATTCCTCTATCATTTTCTTCCTTTTTCCAAGAGAGATTGACGAATACGTTGGCAAATACAAATAGTTGTATATTTCGCTATTTGATTCCTTATGCTAATAATTTTCTGACACAAGTTCACTCCAGTTCATAAATTTTAGAAAACATCTTTTATTTATGATGTGACCTTATATGTATAATTTTCTTCAATAACGTGGCTGACGATTTCGTGAATTTCGATCGAGTCGATAAACGCGCTGCAATCCGTGAAATGATGTCGATGTCAAACAGCGAGGTTGTTAAGCTTCTGACCGAAAGAGAAAGCCAAAAAGAGAAAGACACTGTTCGTAGAGATTATAAGCAAAGCGCAACAGTAGCGAAAAAAATCGCCCGAGCGAATATCCTGTTTCTTGTTCATATTTTCGGTTCCTGCTCAGCCCCCTGTGGTCATATCGTAGTGATCCATGCTTTAAAACCGCCCCAAAGTCACGCACGTAAACCTTACTCGAGAAATGCTCTTTAAAATCTCTGCGGTGAAAACCGCATGAAAATCCGTCCAGTGGTTCTCGTGATTAGCCCGAACACACAGATGCTTACCGGGAGCTTTATTTTATAGTATGTACAAAAGATAGATGAAGCTTTGATATTTGTTGTAAATTATACATTTTAAATTGCGCGGGTTTTCCTAAATAAAATTGTTAATACTTTACCTTTATCGTATAGAATATTACATTAAATGAATTCTTACAGTATAATCCATCCATGATTTTTTCCAATTATATCATTATTAATACATATTTTTCATATTTTGTTTTTTTATCGTTATCACTATGTTTATTATCTACACGCATAAATATAATAAAAAAACGTAAAAACCACCGTGATCACGCGGATGTATATTTACACATGCAAAATTCAGCGTCCTTATTCGTTAGTAAGATGACCAGGAACAGCTGAAGGAGAGGCCAAGAAAGAAGAGGGTAGTTTGGTTTCTTTAGTGGCGAGTGGCGTCCGATGGAAGCTTTGAGTTTCACAATAGGTCGGCTTCTTACCACGACAAGACGCCGGGCCGCACTTTCGAGTCTGCTTAATTAAACAAGATATCAGTGCGAGCCTTCAGGGCCTCTGGCGAAGGTCCTTTTCAATCCTTTCGTTTCCTTCCCCCTTTTTCTCGCCCTTTTTCTTGCACTACCCCTTGCTTTCTGCCACTCTTCTCTATCGAACTCTTCAACCCGAACTCTCAGCCAGCTCTTTCCACGTGTTCGTTTCCTTAATGACGACTTCTTTCTTTTCCTTCAATATTTTTCTCTCTTTCCTTTTTTTCGTTCGCTTTAATCTCGATTTTAATTTTTCTTGCGCTCTTTTTCCAACTTGGCGTAATTTTCTTTATGTTTAACTCTTTCCTTTTACTTAAGCTTATATTAATTTTAGTATGAATACAATTCGAACCGATGATGTTTTATGCAGTTTTCCTTTATCATTGTTGCTACATATTTAACGATTTTTATTTACTTTCGCATTTAATAATACAATTCATTGTGTGAAATGTATAAATCACGATATCTAATTACGTGCGCATCACAAGTATGCGATACAAATTAGAATATTGGGTCATTGGACGTGAAACATTTTAAGTGTATTTGTTGTAACGCGAAATAACAATCATTTCAAATCAGCCACCATTTGAAAGCAGTTGCGATCTTCGAATAAAGTTGATCGTTTTATTGTGAATTAAAATGACCGTGTGCTGCGCAACTTATCAAGTACTAATAATAAGTTACACGATGTGAATTTATTAAGAAATATTTATAGTGCTCTGTTCGTTTCTCTGAAAATATCTTACGTCTTATGTCAATGTTGGTGTATTTGTATCGGTGAGTTTGTGCTGTCATAGTTTCTTCTTCGATGTATTTGCGAGGGTGCAATTTTTTGATGCGTAAGTGGAAGAAGACAAAATGTACCTTCTGAGTCGCTTCAGTAACTTAGTGGTGAACAATGGATACAATTTAGCTGGTAACTGTACGTGACAAACACGTGCTGTTCCAGGACATGACTTCCAGGATTATTGCTGGTCCTTTATAAATCCAACTTTTTACGACTAAAAGCAATCTATAAAGTTGTTCTATTTCTAAAATTACGTATCTAAAAACTGCTGCACTGCTCAATGTTATTGTAATAAAAGACGATATCAACTACTCAGAAAACATTTCATGTGTACTTGAATATTTATCTTCGGTCAAGATATGTAATTTGAAGAAATATATCGAATCTTCTGCGATAAGAAATACAAGATACCATTTTATCAAAAATATCGATACAACTGAATTATAGTTTATCATAATACAACTCAAGTTATATTGATCTAGCAATAAGTTACACCACCATGATTCTCGACTTGACACTCAATAATCAACATCGCTCTTTATAAGCTAGCTCTTTTAACATTTTGACAGTAATTGCACGAACCATTAAGAGAATGTAATAAGAAATTATTTTATCATGAGAAACGTCCTAGCCATAGAACGGTCGGTCTATAAATTTGAGATGACTCATTGTCAGATAAGTGGTAAAATATTGCTTTTAAACGAAAGTAAGCGAATTTATCAGACACCTCAGTAAGCAAATTTATCTCAGAAATATAAATTAAACCGTGTTTATTTGTTAAGGGAATCTACTATACGTTTACGATTAAGAGAATCGCAATTAAATACTAAACCTTTATTGAAATAAATCAATGTTAACGGTTAACATGTAAAAAAACAATACATTTTGGATGAATAATTCGTTGATTGTGCATTTCCTGTGTGTCGCGTTTAAAATCGCCGATTCCCGATAAAAGCGTAGAACGAAAATGCACCGCTGCGCGTAAATTATACGGTCGAGATTCAACGCGTTAATTCATTACTGAATTACGTGCGATTTAAATGTTACGCGTTGATCAGGCGCGCTTGGACAGCTAGGTTTAGAATTGATCTCTGAAAACTGCTGCCAGTGCACGTTGATAAATTATCGACTACTGAATTGAGAAAATATTTTTGTCATTTGAATTTTTCAAAAATGTTTTAGGAATTACTTGGCACTGGTCGATTTTAAAAATGCACCAATAAATTGCAGACTATCTAGATTCTGATCTTTCAATTGACCTTCTCTTAAAAATAGCTTCAAAACATTGCAACGTTTTTAAAATATTTAGAAAGAAAGCGAACAGATAATAAAATACAGCATCGTGAGAATAATATAAATCATTGTTGATTAAATCTTATACCTCTGAAGCAATAAATATACGAGAATTAAGTATACTAATTGAATGAGTAACGGGAATAAGTAGATGTGTCTACCAGACATCAGACACGACATACAGTCTACATCATTATAATGTCGTCAGTTATTGAAATTCGCAAAAATATATTTGGACTTCTTCAATTATTTCCTTGATACGATTATTTCCTAAGTAGTAATTATGTCTTTTTTTTCAAAATATTTTGCTAATATGTATTTCTTTCGATTATACTTTGATTGTAGGTTTCGAGCTTCTTAATTTCTGTTATTTCAAGCTAAATAATAATTTTGTTTAACTATCTGATTAATATCCTTTAAAGTGTTAATACGATCCTATATTTCAGGCAAATCGCAATAATATAAAATAGTAATCATATTGCATGTGAAAAAGTATCGAAGCTGAAGACATTCAATCTCTCAAAATGTTTGTTAATATGCATTTGAATGAAGTATATTAAGTAATTCGCGAACTAAGTTCACACGTTGGTATAGAATATCTAATTATCATTACGAGAATGTGCTTTTAACTCGAGAATCAAAGTTCCGTAGTGTTTACCACATTATGCAGTTATGGTTATAAAGAACCTAAACGATAATATGCTTAGTCATCCAACTGCTTGGCTAACTATGTTCTCGCTTATCTGAAGTTTCATAGAGGAAAGCGTGCCGTTTAAACGGTTCAACTTTAATTAAATCGGTTACAACCAATTACGCGTATATTATTCCAAAAGAGCTGTTTTGCCAACATAGAAATAACCTCGAAACGAGTTGCAACTATTGCGACAACCTATACTATAATTTGAAACTTTTATTATGCGATCTAAACTAATCATTTATGTAGATTGCGAAATAGAAATAACAATGAACGATACAGTTGAAACGAAAAAGTATATTGTTGTTATAAAATTAACTATATAAACTAATTATGTTATAAATTAATGATATAAAATTAACAATAATAGGAGTAGTAGCATAGCTTATTCTATATTTATTTAATCTCTGATCACTTATGGATAAATCTACTTATTCTACCACTTACTTGGTATATTTTATACCTCTTTAGTTTTATATCTGATGATTTATGGATAAATCTACGTATTTCATCACTCATGCATTATTAAAACAATTCATCTTCCTTTCCATAAAATGTACATTGCCTCGATAAATATAGTCTCAAAAATTCAGTCTTTTGTAATTATAGTATGGTATACTATATTTAGTATTAACAAGTAATCTATTTAAAAAGAACCTATCAGAGTCGAAGTCGTGAAGAATCAATCCAAATATTGAGCATCAGTAAGAGTAAACATTTCAAAATTCTATGCTAGCTATATTCTGTGTTTAATCTATACCATGAAATATTTATTATAATTTTGTTAGGGTAATTTTTGAAATGCAAAGACAAAGGAAGACAGAACAAAACATGTTTAATATTATTCTATAAAAAAATTCGTTAATGAAAGCTTAAAATGACAACTAATAAGAATATGCAAACAGGAATATATTAACAAATTCATTGATGTCGGGACAGATAGAAGAATGAAGAGCGACAAAATGGATATACGTATCATCTGTTCAATTGTCGTGACAAAACGTACTGAAATCGGCATTGTGAGCTACTTGTCGCAAGACAGCTTACTAAATTTGCATGAAATATGATTGCATATTCATGACATATATCTTCCATATCGCGCAAAACATTTTGACGAGAACCATAGCTCTTTCCGTGACCACGCCGTTTCATTTGCATCGATGTATCCTGAACGATTTTCTGTATCGGTCGAAAGATACCTAAATGTATATATGTGTGTGATATTTCTATGTCCAGATTTTACCCAAAGTAAAGTATTATTGCGCACAAAAAATCTGCTTCGCTTCTTGGAAAATGCACGGGAAAATATTTTATACTTATCTCCAGACTGCGGATTTTTATTTATTTGTGGGATATTTGAAAATGCAAAAATTTCCTTTTAATTACATTCAAACAATTTGCATTCACATTCAATTTTCTAAATTTTTTGTTTATATTCTACTTCTTAAAATTTGTCAATTATATATTATTGTAAATTATACTCGAACAATTCTTTTATCCATGTTCCAGTTCTACGAATTATATTCACAGAGGTACAAATTTATATAAATATCGGTAATCTACTTATCAATCGGCACAATGTTTTCATGAATGTACAAGACATTTAATGCCACGAATGACACAAACGTGACACAAATGTGACAATAGAAGGATGAAGAATAGACGTCGAGTCAACCACCTTGCAAGAAATGTTATGCCTTGCAAAGAATTTAATTTTCCGGAGAAACGAGTGTTAAGATTACTTTTCTACGAAAGAAAATAAAATTTTTACTGTTCAATAAGGATTTGTTTCGGTGTGGTATAGCACACGTTTTATCACGTGGAATTTCGCGTTACCACGTCAACAATTTTCCCCGCAGCGTGTCAACGTCACATGGCCTAACTCGTCGCCTGTCTCGCGAGACATTAACGCGAGCCGTCGCGACGCCACGTCGTAGATTCGAGTTTTATTAGGTAGTTACGATATACACACATAGTCCTCGACGTGTACGTAGTTTTGGTGACGTTGGCAGAGATTACCCCCATCCTTTCGGTAAACACAAACCACTGTCACGGTTTTGGCGTCACATACTATCTAGCTTCTTTGTAACTCGTACACCTTATGTTCCACGTACCACTTTTATTTCCTGACATCTGGCTTGTGTAACTATTTATTTTTTATCATTTTTGCTTATGGAACGTACGTATTTGTTTCTTTTTCTTTATAATACGATAGTCTCACATAACTAGAAATTGCACGATACATTTTAATTATTAATCGTAATATTAAGAATCGTGTTTTAGGAAAAATAAATACTGCTTAAATGAGACTATCTTATTTTTCCAATTTTCTGCAATGTGCATAATCAAGTCGTGAAAAAATGTCTGAATTTCATCGATTTTCAGATTCGCCAGTCTTTAATGTAGTTCATTCTTTTTTGGAAATTCATGCACGATAAAATCAAAAGATTAAGATCGGGTAAATTCATCCTATTTACAAATAAATTTATATAGGTTCTCCCATTTGGAATTTCTAAGTCGACCCTCGTTTCAGCTCCTACGGGGTATGAATATGAATCAACTCTGACACATATGTAAAGGCCCCTAGGACCTATAAAATTTGAGCCCAGAAAGATTAAAGTCAGTGGTGTAGTTTCCGAATTATTGAACTGTTTCCAGTTGTGCGAGCAACCTTGTAGGGTACAACCAAATTCGCAAGAGGCGATCGATATTTTATACTGAAGCAAATTACTAAATCATACAATAGACAAACAATTAAATCATAAATGATACGTGATAAATTAAATGATCATTATTAATGTTCCGATAGATTAAGAATTTCTCGATGAATCTAAGAACTGATAAAATTCTAAATTGATTAGTGGAAAAAGAGAGCTGAAAAGTTTTCGATAAGATAACGTTATTATTGATATATAAGAATTGTAGATCTATTATGTCGGATAAGTGTACCATATGAAGTTTTTGCTATTTTCTAGTCCTTTCAAAAGTGTCGAGTTTCTTCGCGAATTCATTTCTGTCTAGTCTAGTTCATTAACTTCTGTTTAAGTAAACAAAATGATAAATATAAAATATGTAAAATTTCAATGTCTAAAGAATACATTGATATAAAATCTTGATATAAAGATATTTATATTATATATGTATCTTATATGTATCTTAATATTATATTGTATATATATTGTCATTTTTTAAAAGTTTAAATAAGCAAGAAACATTTTCTATTTAGTTGCAATTTCAAGTAAAATTTACAACATTGTCGCAATACCTTCATCAGATTTAAGGAAGCCACAGATTTCTTCGCTGCAAAACGCTTTTACCTGAGTGACATGTCGAGGCTCGTGACTAGAATCTCTTTGCAATACCTGCCTGGGATATGGAAGGACGTGCATTTCGTGCGGTCGCTGCTTTTGTAATTTTGAACTGGAAACCGCGTGCCTCGAATAACGTGTTCCTTTAAGAAAATTTTCATGTAGTAACATTCTATTCTGTGGCGTTTCTGAATAGAACAGTTCAGCTTAATTGTTTCATAACAATCGAATAACACAACTATCACATGTATTGTCACTAATTTTATTTCCATTTTCCAGATATATTCTTTGCAGTCTTATTTTCATAATATTACAGCATTATATGAATTTCTTATATAATATCGAAAAATGAATATTACATACTGATTTCGTTAGAATATAACAAGATTATTTTTTTAACAATTTAGAATGCTGATTTAAATGTTCTAAATAATAACATAATGTTATATCTATTGAAAGATGATAAACGCGTTAAAAATGTTATCATAATACAGTTTAATATGTCGTAGAAATAAATTATTGTTCAGCTATTTTCTTTGTGAAATTATTGTATTGTATAGGAACGATACCCAATATCCATGAAAGACCTTACTGGATTCTTTATTGACAAGCACTTTTATTTTAGAGCCCTGACTAGAATTTTTGCGGTGCCAGCTTCCAATATTGAATAACACACACTTAGACCTAGGTATACGTTTGGTGGAATTCCATCTTGAATTTGCTGCTCCCGCTGTTTTCATAACTTTACCCTATGTAATTCTTTCGCTCTTTTTATTATACCTATAATGAGTTCAATTTAATTTTATGAAACCTAATTTAATTTTTTTTCATAAAAATACACATGCAAAATGATGAATTTTGAACTGGAAGAGCTGAACAAATTTGGCAATCGTTACGTTTATTGATTATATTTGATTTTTATTATTTACTGGTAAGTTCAATTTTATTGTGCGATTGGATCGCACAATTTATTTCTATCACTTCAGTCTACTCGACATTTTTCAAAAACGAAACTTCTTTATTGTAATAACATATTGTACGTTTACTGTCGACGAAAAGAATAGCAAGTGTTATATATCTTTGTCCAGCTAAAATTACTCGTTAAATGTACTGCAGAAAATTAGCTATTTTTCGTATTACAGTGGTCTTAGGATTAATATCATGGCACTAGATACCGTACAATTACAGTAATTATTGTAAATTGGAGCGAAGGAAATTGTCGCCACTTTCATTAATTTATCATTTCTTGGTGTAGTCTCCTAAAAGATATTGTGAAAAGAAATGAGATTAAAATGTGAGTTGTTACTACAAATTTATTTTATGAACTTCAACATCGAATTTATAATCGATCTTGTTTCCCGTTAATTGGAAAATTAACAACTTGAACGAGTCAAATTGATTAATTATTTCTTAATTCTATATCAATTTTAATATAAAAATACTAGTGATCTATTTCCAAACTTCAGTAATGCTTTACATAAAAATATGATAGTCCAATATTAACATAGTGACGAGAAGAACGCATTATAGTACATAAATAACTTATTTATCTCATCTTTACTTTTATACACATTTCACTTTGCAACTAATTAATTAGTGTTATACTGCAAGACTAGTTCCTTAAAAATTTCTTTTATACATAATTACTACGAAATGAATGAATGAATAATTTAGACGTTTGTTGCAAAGCAAAAAGCATGAAGTCCATTGGATGGACTGATGGTAGAAGATAAATTAATCTATTCTATTTAAATGATTAAAATGCTCTCAATGTACTTTTTGTGGAAATTTCAAGCGAATTTATTCTTTATTTATTTACTTATTTCCAATCGCCTTTTTAATATAAGTGAGTCCGGGAAAAACGGAGTATGTATCTAATTTAAAAAATATCCATTGGACGTGGGTCTTTTGAACTGATTTAATTAGAGTTGCTTTAATCCTCTAAACAAATTGATGACGATTTTAAGAACTGGAACGAAGATGAATGCATCGGATACGGTGAAAACTACAATGATACGACGAAAGAAGATGACTGGATTAAACGTGTTGTCTTTTCTCGATGGATTCATGAAGGATATCCGAAATTTAAAATCATGGCTGAGCATTGTGGCAAAGAAGAAAAAAGAAAACGAGTGTTTAATAAATAACTTCCATAGTATCTAAGAATGTTTTTTATATATTTTTATAAGTAATATATTTTGTACTTCTGCAATGATAATAGCTGTGGCAGTAAATAATAATAGAGAGTCCTTTTTTTTTTGTCATTAATAAAACAGCTTTTCCAATAAAAGTAGTTATCGCAAACCAATTTCATGTGCGATTATAACTTACGTGTAAATGGCCCATCTCACCCGTAGTGCAAGCAATGTCCCAGCAGCTAAAATTTTATTTCCCTCTTTCTGCAGTTATTTATGAAAATATTATGCTGCGATTCCTACATACTTCAAGAAGGATCGTTCAGCGCACAAACTCACGAGCGAAAAATGTATAATATTCCTAAAATGCCCGATTTTTGAACGTTTTTAAAAACGTGATCTATCTCTACCATATTTACTCTGAATAGTGGAAAATTTTCATTTCTAGGAATAAAATTCGAGATCCAAAGGCGATAAGAATTAATGAAACACAAAATGACTGAAAAATGAAAGACAATCGTTGAAATTAACAAAGGATACTTGACTATAAATATCGTAATTTTAATTTTTGTTAGAATCATACAATTTGTATATAAATGTTAATATTTATAACATAATATACTACAGTGTTTTCGCTCACCCTCTATATTTATTTTAACAATTTAATTTAACAATAAGCTAAGGAAATTCCAGGATCAAAAGTTGCCAAGTATTCGTTAATATCGACTTTACGAACCAAAATGTTTCAATATTACGTAACCGACTATTGCTGCACATTTCCGGTACAATAATAAAATTTCCCCGGAAGAATTTTTGGCGTGCTATAAACTTGTAACACGCAGAGTTTGTTGGTTTACAAGAATCAAAGCTCATTGGCCATACTGCGTCTAATAGCGAGTTCTAAAAGTTAAGCAGATTTTCCAGTACCGGGTAAGACAAGCCCTCTTTTAATACAGAGGTTTCTCGGTGGCTTTCATCCGTTGCGGCTAAAATTCCTAAAATTAACTGCTCGTTAATGGTGCATATCTATGACGGATTTATACAGGCATTATCCTGTTGATAGATTTGAACCGTATGATAAAACTATCGTTGTCCACTGGCGTCTAGTATTCATTCACCTCCAAGAACCGAAAACTCATAAATTGCCAGGTGACCCGTAAAAGTTTCGCTTAAACGTGAAAATTCTCGAATAAATAAATGCTTTCTTCAATTAATTAATATCACAGTTTTGTTTAAATCGAGTTCAGACAACAGGATTTATTCTATTTTAGAAGTCTACGGACATTATAAAAAGACCATTTGTATTTAAATAAGGCATATTTATACGAGGTCTTATAATAATATATATTTCCTATTGTACAAAACAACAAAAATCTAATAGAACAGAATTTTAGTTATCCCGGTATGAAGCACATAAACTTTGTAATACTTTTTATTGCAATAAAAATGATCTTTCTGGGAAGAATAAAATTAATGTAAAATATGTAGTGAATACTATACCTTTATGAAACGCACAGAATATAAATTTATATATTAGCTTCATAAAATAAAAGAAAATTAAATAAAATTTATAGATGATATATAAAACAACATATAGAATCAAAATTTTAACGAAACATATTGTAGAATATAATACTTATGTGAAATTTGTTTTGTCGTGTTCTGATTTTTTTATCGTTACGCATCTTCCTTTGACAAGAGTTGAAAAATTATTGAAAAATAGCTTCCATGTTGGCTGCATAATATATTCACTTTTCCTCCACCTCAGCTATACATATGGCGTAGTATGGTAAAAGTCAACATGGTGCCAGTAAACAGGGAACAATCACGTAAATTCCCAGTCTTGTCTCTTGGAATTATTCAGTCTTAGGGATTGTACCTCTACCGTTGTATTTGCGAAGTTCAGCCTGTGAACACAAACAAATGGTTTTAATCCGTTTAACATAAATGCCACGCGGTTTAATTAAATTTCAGCCAGGAGATAATAACCTTTACGTTCGTGAAAATGTTTTTTTTTTCTCTGTCCATGTCACACTTCATTCAATTTTGATTCCCCATTTTGCAATTGTCATTTGTTCCTTTTTGTTCAACCTTATTGCCCAGTTATATTCCACTCGCAATTATTACCGTTTTTTGAGCTTTTTAATTCTATCACAAAAATATTTGTGATATTTTTCACTGTCAAATTAAGATACTCTGATAAAGAAAGTGTTCCATTATTGATAATTATCAATCATTATTATTATATTCACCATGATATGTCATTATCCTTTCTTTTTTAAAATATTCTGTAAATGACATTTATTATTTAATGTTCCATATAATTTCGCGGGAGAGACGAATTTTCTAGCTAAAATCATCTTCGCAGCAGAACGCTCTTTACAAACGCCTAGAACGTTTTGCCTCAAGTTATCACTGTCAAAATACTCCAGTCTCTGTCTTAATTATTCGACTAATGATGTGCAGAACGAAACACTATTTCATACTTTCATTATGATTCCTAATTACACGTTCCTTAAGTAATTTTGTACACAGTATTTTGGTTTCATGCAATTATTGCTGGAATTTACTATTCCATAGCGTAATGAAGTCAAACGATTATATCCTCTTATGACTTATTTTTTACTTACACTATCACAAATATCGTCTAATAATTCATATTTAAATAAAGACAAAGTTATAAAAATCTATACGTAAGAAAATGTTGTTGTGTGTAAGCTTTAAATAATTTTGTATTGTTCGGTTTGTTAATGATAGGTGGACACGCCAGATAGTGTTCTGCAAAGTGGATTAGGCTTGGGACCAGATATGGGACACACAATTTTACGTTCTATGGTGGATCCAAGAGATTACGATCGATTAAGATATTTGCAAATGAACGGTGGTCAGCCAAATAGCTTCGAGGAAACCATACACAGGGTATGATTTTCATTTACGAGTAAATATTAAATGATAACGTATAAGTTACAGTTTTCGTTTTATCAGAGATAATGGAAAATTGAAACATTAAATTTAATTAATAATTTTATCTAATTTGTCCGTCTTATTAAATATTATAGTTTTTTTAAGAGATTGAGAATTTTAATCCACGTCTTTTGTTATCTTAATTGAAATTGATTCATCTAGGTACGTTTATTTTATATAAAATTTTTCAAAAGTTCTGAAATATTTGTTAGTATTATTCTGGAATTTTTGGTCAATACGGTATATACTAAAGACTTTACTGGTTTGTGTTTTCCAGCTGAAAGTTCAAGAGGCGCTGAGAAAGAAAGAACGATTTCATAAAGAACACGAAGAGGTGAGTGCAATTTAAATTAAAGTTCACTCTTCCCTTTTTTTTATATACTAATGAATTTTTGTTTGTACGAATACCAAAGAAAGGAAGTGGGTTAAGTTCAATTCATAAGAGAAGCGAATAAAGGCAAATAAGCATAATCAATTTAACGGTGCATTGGTTTAGCTAGTTTTGTTATCGTTTTTATCAAACTTTATAATTTGAAAATTATATTACTTACCTCTAGATATGTTACATATTTTGCTTTTAGTATTATCTATAAGATATAATTAATCGTAATGATTAATGAGCAATTGACAATTAAAGCGCAATCGTATAAAGGATATAACAAAGCATTATATAAAGATAATTATTTTATCGAACCACAGCATATTACGAATGTAACGTATATATCTTCCTCAAAATTTCATGGAATAAATTTTGGGAATAATATAGAGACAATTAAAATGAGGATGATTTAATTGTCGAATAATTTAAGAACAGAATAAATTTAAGAATAATTTACGCAATAAATGGCGACAGAGTGTGATAGAACTTGTTAAAAACGCAATCTGCCCTACGCAATCTACTAATTTTATTTTAAATTGATTGTAAAAAATAATCTAGCTTAGTTTTTAGACTTGAAATTCTCTATAAACATATTAATTTTTAAATACATCGATTCTACTTTAATACAATAATGAATCTTTAATCATGAATATTTTGAAAAATATAATCCCACACCAACGTATTGCTTTTGGAATGCTTCGAAGTAATAAAACTTTACTTGTTATTTAACGTAATAATAAAATTTTAACCATGAATATTTCGAAAAATATAACACATCTGCGCAAAAATTGAGTATACTCCTATAATAATACTATAACGGGCTATTTTTATATGAAAAGAGGGCGAGTATGTAAAATTTCAACTAAATTGGTCATCAAAATATTTTGATATATCTTGATTAATTATATTATATATAATATATTACATATTATATTATATACAATACATATATACATAATATATAATATTATATGTAATAATACAATAAATAATAAGTGGTGTGATAATTATATCAAAATTATCACATGGAGACAGGATTGATGTACATCTTGAATAACAAGGCCAGTCTTGCAGAAGATTACTGATAACTTTTTAAAAGCACTAATCCCCTCTTCCTCTTGTCTGAGTGAGATGGACGAAACACGTGTGGAAAGAAGTTGAAACTCGTAAAGGAGCTCGTAGCTTGAGAGGGAAGTCGGAATGGTATCGTTGAAGTTTGCGGAAAGGACTGGTCAAGATTTGGAACGGGCAACGTGAGGGACCAACTGGATCATCTGGGATTATTTGACAAAAGTTTCTAAGCTGCTTCGTAATAGCAGAGTTTATCATCCAATTTACTGACTAAAATTCAGTACGAAGTTTATCGAAATTTCTTTACTATATTAGCTCATTTTATTACTATTGATTCATCTGAGAAACAAATTCTTAGAACTTATTGACTTCGCTTTCTACACATTTTTTTCATCGCTCTTATACCTATACATTTTCAGATTGGTTTGATATTTTATCTCGCTTTTTGATATTGTCTAGCTTTTTTGTATACACAAAATTTTAGTTACTTTTAAAAGTAGTTTCGTCATTCACTTCAATAATAGATGACGAAATAATGGAACTGTTTCTGCTATGGACTGGGAGTTGCATGCATAGGGGTTGTTTCTGATCAAGTAATTCTCGAGTTAACAGGTTAATTATGTTTCAACACCTCAATCCCTACACAGGTGTGAATTCGATGCGTCCAACCATAACCATCACGCCTGCGAATCTCATATGTATGATCGATGCTGCAGCATTGTCATCAAGTGCTACCCTCGTGGGTTCTTAGTGTTTCTCGCGTCTATTTACGTTATAACTATTCACTGAATTTGTATTAAAATATTAATAATAAGAATAATTGTAATTATTACTATGAAACATAAATCCAGATATATTTTTTGTAGTTCCATTTGACATAGAAAACTACAGGGTGGGGCAGTAACTACTAGTACCTCAGATATCTTCGAAATTATAAGTTTCACAGAAATATTTGCTAAAGTAAACTGCACAGTACGAAGGGGGTCAACGACCTTCAATGACCTTGTGTAATAGGTCGTTGAACTCGTTTTAAGAACCTCTATCGTGATACGGAAGCAAAAACATACCGATCCATTTAAAAAAATGGAGGTGATCTTCAAATGTCCGAAGTACTTCCACCTGCAAAGAAAAGCATTATTACCACCGGATGACCCCCTTCGTACTGTGCAATTTACTTTAGCAAATATTTCTGTGAAACTTATAATTTCGAAGATATCTGAGGTACTAATAGTTACTGCCCCACCCTGTATTTCTATTGGAAATAAATTTAACTTCTCGTTTTAATCGTTCGCCATCTCAACTCCGTCTAGCGATCGTCCACCACTTGTCATCGGCAAGTATTATAAGAAAATAACATTATGATCCAACTTCGCACTTCTCACTGAATTACTACCCGGAAGCTTGTCTATAATAATGTAACTGTATACTATGTATGTACTATGTAATCGCAAGTAACCTTGAAATAAGAAATAACTTCTCACACTGAACAAATGACACGAACTATCCGCGTAAAAGTTGACCTTACGCGTCTAAAATGACATATCAATGACATGTATAATACTTGGGACAAGGAAAGAAGCAGAAAGTGGAGGAAGGGGAGAATGATGACGAGGATAGTTGACGAGGTGGTCGCCCACGGGATTATCCCGCAGTTTCTCGCGTGGCAAAGGAGAAGTCAACCGGTTGGTGGAGAAAATAGAAGGTAGGGAATAGCGAGGGAAGAAAAGAAGATCCTCCCTAGGGAGCAGTAAACCTTCGAAGGTAGAAGTGACACTAAAACTTTTACACGGATACAGACCTTTATTTCCATATTGTTCGCAACCTCAAAGGAAACTCTCCGTTTTATTTCTTCCTGTCTTTTTCTGCCTGTTTGAGTAGCCTAGGGCCAAGAGAAGCCAGCCAGTTCTGGCTAATTTCTGGGGGGGCCCTTTTCAATCCCTTCAATTCTCTGAAAGGACCAGGCCAACTTTTCTCGCATATGCGTGTATGGAATCGTCAGTTTCGTGTAATTAAAATTCGGACCCCGCCTGCCGTTACTAGAAACTGTACATGTAGACACGACACAACGACTACCTTTCGTTCTTTCTCCGTTACAAACTTCCTCATGAACGTTGGCAATGTTTCGTTGTAACAATGTATCCTCTGCGATGGACTATTGTACACGGAACTTTATATTTTTTATAATGTTATATTTTGTTTCTGCGCTTCTTTTAACTTATTTATTTTAACCCTTCGCAAGGTATAGGTAAACAGCGTAGGAAAATAAATAGAAAAATAATAAAATATATAAATTACGATTATCTATAATTTTACATTCTGACGGATTTGTAGATTTTAAACCCTACGTAGTGTATATCGATGAATCGATATTTGACTTTTTACAATTTGTCTCTTTGGACATTCGGTAAAGAATCGATATTTGAACACCTTTCCTTCTACAATATGAGGAACAACCATCTAGTCACATAGAAAAACAAAAAGTTCATATAATAAGGATTCGCTGATTTCCTCGCGACCTATGAGGAAAGCTTTGTTCGCATAATACAATAATAAATGTCCAAATTCAACCAACTTCAAAAAATTTCAATAGATGGAATCGTTCATAGGTGATTCAAATTCAATCAGTTTAAAGAAATTTCAACAAACGAAATCGCTAATGACTAGATCAGATTCAATCAAGTTCGAAAATTCAAAAAAAAAAGAAGTTCAGATAAGGAATGTTCTATTATAAATACATAAATATATTTTCATAATCGTGTAGCGACGAACCAAGATTCAATAAGATATAATAAGAGTTCAGATTAGTGGATTCACTGTGCTGCAGGTTCGATCAATTTCAAAATATTCCTAGAAATTTTCCATTATAAATTAATGTATATTCTAATCACGTAGTCGAACGGAGATTCATTCACGCCCTCGTTATTGTCCTGTTTCAGATACTGAGGGACATCCGGCAGGGTTTAATGCAGCTTGGCCGAGACGGACGGGGTCAGCTCCCTGGAGGTAAGTACGTCAAGGAGTGTAACCTCTAGCTAGTTGTCGCCTTGTCTCTCTGCAACTTATAGCCCAGTCTCCTCGAACCAACCAGGCCACGTCCTTGGTATGTTCCTGTGTGCGTGCTGCTGCTATAGTACACGACCAGTGTGTCTACCTTGAGCAGAACTTGCACGTGCCAGCCAGTCTGAGAATCGACTCCCAAACGCCTGACACTTCGTACGTTTCACCCGCACCCTCTAGGGACTCATTTAACGCGTTCGTTCTACGATGCCTCTCCTTCTGTTCCTTTGCCGCTTTTTTTCCTTTTCAAGAAATCTCGGTGCACTGAAACGAAATTGCCCCCGTAGACAAAAATTCTCTTAAACGGAAAAACTTTTGAAGGAATATCTTCTGCTTGTTGTAGCATCCGAATGAAAGTTTAGGTTAATCTTGCTCCGAGATGTCGAAGACGATACGTATACCTTTCTTCTCGTTCTACTTGAATCTTTTGTAAGATACCGTGCAACTCTTCTCGGATTCACAATCCGCTTTCATTCGTCTTATAAATGAATACTAAGAATCAAATTAGTGGGCACATTTAGGATTTTGTTGACTTTCAATAGTTTTCTGTAAACCGAAAATTACAAATCTGAAGATGATTATCTAATATCTAAAACGGAGGAATGAAAGTAGAAAGTAATCAGGTAACACGCTGTAATTATTTTCAGTAAAGCACTAGCAATCAGAAGATTTATAACGTTGCATTGATTTAACCTTTTTTGGTATCATATTTTTCAGACAATTTACACCATTGAATGCTTTTTTATCTATGAAAGTAAATTTCAAAAATATTCCTAACATATCTTTCGTTGTTATTTCTTCTTTCACCTAGCTCTTGTAATTTTATAAAGTTTATATGAAATCTAAATATTTCTAACATTATGCTAACCCTTCTTATTTACATTCATATTGCTTTTTAAATCACAAAAATCTTTTTTATGTTTCATCTCTAGTTATATAGTAATTGTCAGTATATTTATTATTCTAATAAATCGTTTGTAGCTGTAACTACTTTATTTCTAACTATCCAATTATCTTCCAATAATACTCCGTTTCAGCGATTCTATTTATTCCTACTTATACGCATTATTTTACTACTTGATCCTATAAATCCTATAAATCAACCTATCCTCTCCGTTACGAAGGTATATAAAAAAAAAGCACTTGATCAAATAAAATAACATATATCGGGTGCCATAAAGAAGATCGAAGAAAGTATCGAGTGTAATGTTTCCAGGATCCTTTAAATTTCCTATTACCGATTTATCACTGACTCGGGGAGTTTTATTCGCGATCACGTAGTCGACGAAGGCAATAGTACCAAGCCACGAAGCCCCTTCTATGTTCTGGCTAATCTCGTTATCGTCAACAACCGTCGACTGCTTTCTCCGCGGCTCGCTTTCCCGATCCCCTCGTTTTTTCTCGCGCCCACACGCACGTGCACGATCCTCAGACGCTTGATTTCGCTCAGTCTTTCGCACCAGCAACGGCACTCGAGGTCTTCTCGCGTCTCGAATTACCACGCATTAGCGCCATGCTACGCTTTACCAAACGAAACACCGTGCAATTTCTCCGAGAAGAATTTTCACCATCCATTATTGCTGCGCGAAACGATAAAAACCGTTTGATAAGTTGATGCCGATAGAATTTCTCCTTAGGAGTAAGAATAAAATTGGAAGAAACAAAATGGAGGTTCAAATTGTTTGAGAAGAAGAGAGCAGTAAGACTGGCTTTATTAAATTGCATATTTGTTCTAAATTCGTTTTTTAAGATTATTGTTGAACTATCAATTTCATACATTATTTTCTTTTATATATGGGTCAAACTGATCAGCTCTACTTTTTATCGATTTCTCAATTTCATTATATAAGTGCACGATTGACGTTCAATTTTGAGAAAACGAATTATTTATTTGCGTGATCTCGTTTATTGGAAGAGTATCACGTAAATAATAGCAAATTACGAGATAAATTTGAAAGAAAAATAGTGTCTGCGTCATTATCTTCCTGCTTTCTAATTTATGAAATTGATCAATGTGGCTTGTGAATGATTTATATGCTTATCAGATGTCTAAAGTACGTTCAAGGTTTGACAAAGATGGTAGTAGAGACAGACTTTAAATATAGATAAATATTAAAATTTTATATTTTCATTGAACAGGTCGAAATTCTAAAATTTTTATATTGTTATATATCTAAAATTTTATTTTATTTGTATATTTGTATTCTAAGCGTAACAAATATTTTTTAAACGAAGTTTGGCCAATGTTACGTTCGATATCAGCTAACATGTGTTTCTAATTAAATATCGATAAAAATAAATACTTATTGTCATCATTTAACTTCAAATTCACTGATATTAATATTAAGAAATTAGTAGAAGAATTTATCGTAACATTATTGCTTTGTATTTCAAAGTAATGACAAATGTATTTTTAATGTTCAGATGACACTTACATGTACGACGAGGATGCACGTTGCGGAGGAGGACTGGGTCTGGGTCCTGGAGGTCAACATTGGTATGACGAACCTCCGTATGAGTCAGACCCTGAAGACTTCCTCATGGGAGCCAGCGGTGGCCCTGTACCAACAGCGACTATTCAAAATGGAAGGTGAAGTCCGCAAACATATTTTTAATCATGTATAACAAAATACATAAAATTTATGAGTGGTGCTAGTCTTATAGTTTAATAACAAAATGAATAAGAACCATACGTATCTATAAAATGTACTTGTAGACTATTTCACGGTATTGAAAATCTTAATGTAAATTTCTCGTAATATTTGATTCAGCTAAGTATGAGATCTTCGATATTGACGTATACATAGCATCAATTATTATACCGCGAAATCAAAGGAAATTAGTAAAAAGTTAGAAAACAAGTATTTTCTTCAGACTGCCTTTATGTTTCTTGTTCAAATATAAAACATAAGTTTTAATGAAAGCGGTCTTTTCCAACTTTTCTTCTTTAACGTTCGCGTCATATCTTGGAAATTATTTTTAAATACTATACAACTTTTGTATGACGTTGAATAATGTAACACCTTTGTTAAATAATATAACTTTCAAATAACATTTCATATGTTTTCTTTCATTCTTCATTTCAAAAAGTTTCTTATGTAAGTAAAATGCTTTCAATTTCAAAATGTATTACTTTTATATATTAGTTTTTCTAAATGGACGCATTACAAACGATTAGCGATTCATGATAGCATAAAGCATAAAATTTTAGTACAGTTCATATCTAAGAATACAATTTTGAAACTAATTGTATGCAGAAGAAATTTGCGAAAGGTTGAGAAAATGCTTGAATTTTATTTCAGAGTATGTTTCACGCTGAATTTGAGGCCAGAAAACAGAGGTGAGGGAATTATTTCGCTTCGAACTGCCGGAGACATCAGTCTCCCGCGAGATCGTTCCAGGAAAGGTGCAACTTCGACAATGCGAGGTCTTATTGTGCCACAAGGTCATAATAATCCACCAGCTATCATACCACTTACGCACTCGAGAGCCTCTCGAGAAAGCGGAGACTACGCGAGTAGCGACGTCCAGGTAAGTTCGCATAAAGAAATCCCTTTCGAAAGATACCGCATATAGTCTTATCACAGCAACAAATGGTGTGAACTCTAAGGCGACATTCAAGCACTTTATACATATATGTAGTTTGCGATACCGCAAATGGTCTTCTTAAGTACTCTTCGTGAAACAGTTCAAGGAATTTTTATTTTAGAGGCGAATTCAAAGGATTCTGGTAAAATATTGTACACGAAATTTTTTCCTATATTACAGTATTTTAAACAATATAAAATTTATATATTTGCGTTACAATTGGTTTAATAGCATCAAAATGTATGTATTATTAACATATTGGTAAATATATGACACAGAACTATAACACTTTCAAAATCGAATATTGCTAGAAGTAAAATTATATTAAGTGAAATTAAGAAAGTTTTCACCAGTTATGAACAGATACGTAAATCGAATGAGACACGTATCAAGAAATAGAGATCTATCTATTAATTTTGCTGTTTTACATATGAGTATATACAATTCGATAAATTTTCCTGTAGTAGCTTACTATGTATTATAAATTTACTTCTTGTTTCAATTTCACGTTCAGTTCAGATTTTATGTGCCAGTGGAAATTCTACGTCTAATAATATTATCTTCATCCTACTTTTTTCATCGCGAGAAGATGTCAGAATCATTAATAGTTACGCCTCATACTGTTACATGATTCGCTCAATTTTTAGAATGCAGCGTATGAATTTAAAACTGTCGACTGTGTCGGTGGACACGAGAAACGAACAATAACTTTATAAGAATGAAAATCAATATATTACATATGAATTTTCAATCTCATCTAAGTAGAGACACAAAATGGTGAAAAATTCAGTTCAACCCAAGGTCATTCTAATATTCGCCAATTTCTAATATCGAGGCGTGATTACATTTTCCAAACCACTACCTTCTCATTTACTTAATGAAACTGAACCAGAACTGCATACCGTTCCATTTACTTCGTATACGCAATGCCATTGTCGAAACTTACGGATAGGTTTCGAGCGTGGTGCTTTTACGCGAGCAGTACGTACACATACAGGGAACAAGCATCAACATCTTCGAGTCTAGAATCGGAGATTTCTGCAGATTAGACGCATAGCTAAGCAGACGGGTCTAGTATTCATGAATATGGATTTTTCCTACCGGTTAGCTGTGCACCATCGAGGCTTTCGTCTCTAGTATAGTCTCACTATCTATTAACAAATCTGCCTCTCTCTCTCTCTCTCTCTCTCTCACTCTCTCTCTCTCTCTCCCTCTCTCTCTCTCTCTCTCTTGCATTCGCGTACAAATAGATAACTGTACAAACTAACACAGTTACGTGTGTATCTATGCGAATCAAACGATACGCCCCTTCCTCGCAACACGCTTTTCGTTGAGTTTGCTTAACGAACCGAACATAACGAATTGGATGTTCTGAAATTTTGCAAATCGAATAATCCAAAACTGCAGATATCGCTGTTTAAGACAAAAATGCATTTAACGAAACACATTTTTTTTCAGTAGGCTTTGGTACCTCTTGTGCGTATTTATTTTTACACGATTCATGCTATGTTGGAATATTTTTCTTTGAATGGACTTCAGATTTTATATACTCAGTAGTTTTGGTTATTATTAAATGTGGAATATTAAATATTGGGATTTGTGTAAAAGTAAACAGTAGGAAGGTGTTTTATAATATAATTGATTTTTATAATAATCATGTAGAGATTATAGCTTTTCAAATTTAATTCGATATGAAGAATTCGATGTGTACAGTTTCTTAGATTTCCCCTAAATTGTATTAACATATGAAATTTAATTTAAAGTGTTATCTATTCTGATGAATTTATCGTTAATTTTCTTTCATTTTAGCGAATGCATTACGAATTATGAATTCCAATATTATATTTTCATTTCAACCTAACTGTTTTCCAATAAACTTTTTGCTGGTAAAGTTGACTCCCAAGTAGTTCATCTTGACCTCCTTATTGTTGACATCCATCGCTGCATTCGTACAGCACAATATTGTAATTAAAAAAAAATCCACTTTATTGATATTGTATAATGTCATTAATATTATAATAAAAAACCAATTTTTTTATTGATAATGCAGGTCAATTATCTATTTATCGTCGTAACTAATTTATAAGTTTATACTATTAAATTAATGAACTTGAGTTGTGATTAACTTTAAGCAGAATTCTTGGGATGAATAATCTGACCGTGGAAGCTAGATATGTAACCCCTGTTTCCTATTCTGACATCTAGGCAGAACTGACAACCTCATTCTCTATTTCTTTCCATACATATACTTATACATTGACACGTCAAATACTAAGTGTATCATTAACTCATGTAGATATGCGTAGCCTGCAGTTGCTATCTACTTGTGTAACATGCAATTTCTTTTTATTAGCGTACTAAATGGTCGCCACGGTTTTATTGCTTTAAACAATGCAACTACACTTTCTTACAATCAACTTCGGTAAATCATGCAAATTAGAGGTATTAAGTGAAAATGCAACGAACCATTAGGAATCATTTTCTCACTTCATAATCATTTCTACAAAATGGATTTCTTATCTGTTTAATCGTTTTCCTTTTCCTGTAAGAAAATATTATTTCTATTTGATTCCAACAATTTAGGAGTTACTTATGCTAATCGTTTAAACAAAATATCAAGATTTCTCATACCCTTTTAGGGTTAAAACAATCTCTTGTCATACTGTAATTTTTCCATGGTCCTGGAAATTGTTTTCGAACCTAATTTAGCTTTCGTCTTAAAAAAAATCACCTTTAACATTTGTTCAGTGAACCCTTCGAATAACATCTTAGTATTTAAAAGTCTGACGTATCCAAAATCCAAACTGTAGATTGCCGTGTGATTTCTTGTTGTATAAAGATAATTCTGTTACATTTCTGTTGCAATGAATCAGTACTGTGTACAGTATTAGTATTATTGTTATAAATAATAGAAGTATTATACGAAGACAAGAATAACGCACAAAACGTATGACAATGATTATCAAATTGGCTTAATCTATCAAGTATGATAATTCTATATCATGTTTACAGCTATTTGCAATTTATTACGTAAGATTTCACAAGAACTTTTGCAACGGCTATAAGATCTCTTTTCGTATAAAATTTAGCGTTTTTAGTTTCTACCAACGAGGAAAAGTAAAATTTGGGCGTGTTTCAATGCAAAAGAAAGTTTTTTTCATACGAAGACTAGTTGACAACCGTGCTTTATGAACTTCGCGGTGAATGGCTGAGAATGCAATTTTCAGAAATTTAATTCAAAGTTTTGGAACGTCTAGTGCGCTGCTCTCAGTTTCTGCTACGTATTAAGGTGTCTTATCGCAAGTTGTACGACCCTACGTTATTAACAATATATCAGGAGTTTGTACATAAAGGCATACTTTCAATTCACAAGAGAATGCTTTACTCAAGTTTTCCTTGGGGCATGTTTCGATGGAAATTTGATCCATTTTATTTTTTGCTATTATAATACTTCAACGTGATTGGGTTCTCACGCTTCTACATGTACATGTAATACGCCAATTATGTTTATACACGATCATTATTTTAATAAAAAAACAGTTACCTCTAAAAGTATCCATTTTGTGGTTTGAAATAATGTTTTAATATAATAAAATATTTTCATGCAATTGAAGGAATTACAACATTGAATAATTTGCCTTATCGTTCTAAAAATCTATAAAACGTTTATTAGTGTTATCAGTGTAGTTTTACGTTCTCTCACGGAAACATTCGATTCAGGTCCACCAATCCCTTCAATTTTCTTCTTTAAGATCACAACAGTGTTGCTTAAATAATGAGCCAACTTATGTTTCAAATTATGCTTTCACTCCATTGAATAGTTAGTATTTCTATAATTCTAAATAAAATTGATAACGATCAATTTAAATCAATTAAAATAATTCACGAAATAATATTAAATGGTTAGTTTAAATAAAACTCTTTTTAAAAGCAATAAATAAATTCAAAGATAATAAAAGAAATCTCTAAGAGAATAGGTAACTTACTAAAATTGGGAAATTTCAATATTAGTACTAATCAGGAATGGCGAAAACAAACCGACACAAACAATTTAAATGTAACCTAACTTCATCTTCTACGAAGCTCATGGCATGCACATCTTTTGGGCTGACCCTCGTATATGCACGTATAGCAACTACTTTATTATATTCACGACACATACTGTAACACGTTTTGCTGTACTACTCGATCTACATTTATATATTACATGGTATCTTTTCACGTTTGATTTTGAACTAGCATTTTTTCTGTCCATAACGACTCTTGATCTCCTCTTTCTCTAACGAGCATTTTACGTGCTACTAGACCAAAATAGAGCCCGCTTCTCCTTTTACATATCCATGAATTAGAACTGTCTCTGCGAGTATCAACGTTTTAGAGCCGGAGTAGCGGCGAGGAAGGACTATCGCCGAGCCAAAGCAGCGACTACGAGGATCAAGAAGAACTCGAGAATCAACACTCGGCCGCCGTACACACAGTACGTGACATATACAAGTCCTCCTTTCACAAAAGTGTCTCCTTTCTCTCGAATTTTCTGTCCTTTGTAGTTTCATTTTTTTTTTTTTTATTTTTCTTTTTTGCATTAGTATGTTTGCATGATTCGTGACTATACTTAGAACGAATGTTTAAATGTACGGTACATAACACTAACCAGCGATGTTTATTCTTGCTGAACTGATGCATGCTCGAGGGGTTTGCAGTAAAGTTACGTCGGTTTTGTGTGAGATGTTATAAACACGAGATGATTTCTCCTTTATCTATTTTCTATTATTTCGGGGAAGATTATTTTGCAGTAATTGTTCTTTTTTTCCTGCTTGGTTTTATATTGGTTAATGGATTGTGATTAATTATTCGAATTCATGTATTTATGAATATGATTAACACTAGGACTACCAAAGTAGCCAGAAGGTTTAATACGTAATTATATATTAGATTCTTGTATAAATAATTATAGATTTATGAAGGTGTATATTTGGGAATTCGAGTAATTTTTGGTAAAATATTACGGATCTCGATCACTTTGGTACAAATTTTATTGGTAGTTCTAGTGTTAAAAGCATTATAATGAGCATTTCACGTTGAATGTTTTATATATTTGTACATTCTGTATATTTTTGCATTTTCAAATTTCTTATGAAGGCATAAAAATCCGCGATTTACTGATTAATAATGATTAATAATGATCAATGACGCGAAGTACTCTCAGAAGATAATTAAACATTATGTCTAATCAAGCAATATTTAAATAGATATTAAACTATTTGTTATAAGTATAAAAATATAAATTGCCATTATATAAATTCATTGAACAAGTTAAAATAAATTTTGAATTCTGAAAGCCAACCACATCACCAATATGAAACTTGGTCATTTTTAAGATTCAACAATTAAGAATCAATTGAATGAGTCGAAACATCTGTAAAAATGAAAATGAAACCGACATGATTTTTCCTTTAATTCAACATACTAGTTGTGGTTATTCTAAAATTCACTATACATAGATACGTAGGATAGTTCCTTCCTTAATTTCTTGTATCTTACCTATCCTCTGGGGTAAGTAATTTATTCACATTATTAATATTCATTTTCACCCGTCTGGTTGATCTTCCATACAAAGCTTACATGGCAATAACAACTAGTCACGATTGACTTCTCTGTAATAATTTTTGTAAAATGCACGATCAGTTTACTCTCCGCAAAAAAGTCACTCCCTTTTAAATATCAAACCAGATCGGTGAAGTCGATATCAGTTCAAAGTAGAATCGATTGCATGCATGCTTTTGTCATTCGAATTCGTACTGTTTCATTGAATTACTTGTCAGATACATTTTAACCGACTAGCTAGCGTTTCGTTAAAGACGTACACATATCGAAAGACACAAAAGTAGACGCTTTTGTACATTCTCACCAAGGTATACAGTTACACAAGTGCGTCTACTCCACCGACAAGTCGACAACGACGTCAGCTCGAGGTCCGTCAGACTCTGTGAATCTTCCACGGTCGTGCCTTACGCATAATCGTTGCATGTTCTCAGTACCACAGAACGTTCTCGTTCGAATCACGAGAAAGGATCCAGATCTCAGTCCCTGTTGTAAAAAGATTTCATTGACAGACTTTGCATCGATCATCGAAGAACTACGCGAAACGAAGGGCTTAGAATTCGTAACGTATGGCCGAGTAAAGGTGCGTTTAGACCAAACAAGCAACGACAGAGCGTTTGATTGTGCTGGTTTGATTAAAAACGGTCGTCAAGCAATCTGTTCGTAAACTCATTTATGCTAGAAGAGCTAAGAATACGTTCTCTTATATAAAAGTACACATGTCTTTTTTTTCTATTGATATGTTGCGTGCTCCTTTGGGTATAGAAATCTTTATAAAAAATAATTATAAATCGAAATATAGAAATGTGATATATATGTGTACATAAAAATAGCGTTCACTAGTAACTTTGTACTTTGTACGTTGACAAGAGATGTAACTTTAAATAAATAAATAAATGAGTAAAGAGTTTATATATTTCAAAAGATTGTAAAATGTATATTTTCGTGTAATCTGAAATTAAGTGGAAAAGTAAAAATATGGAAAAGACATACCTTTATGCGATCTATACAAAATGTGTTAATATGGATGCTAATCTGCTGCCATACGTTACCATATCATGAGAAAAGCAAAATGCTAAAATTAATCTTCGTTTCTCCATATTTCCAAAAATACGCAATTAATATCTCATATCCGATAAAAGAAAAAAAACACGGGCATTCGTTGCGTGTAAGTCTTCGATCTAATTCACGTATTACCATTGTGAAGTTCCTCTTTTCATTTCCATCGATACAAGCAAAAAGCCAGAACCAGATGTTCGTTATTTTTCAATATTATGCAATCGTTCGTTAAAATTTCCAGTCGGAAGCTAGCGCTTTACTTGAGGGTGATACGAGGGCAGGGATCGCAGGACGAGCACGAAATTTGAGGCACGACGTGCAACGGAAGATTTCAAGGCTGCGTCAGGATCGCACATCATCCGAGGCGTTCCCGTGCAGCGCGAGCAGCGTGGAGAGTCTCCCAAGCGGAAGTGGCTCGAGCACGCAGGCACTTGTGCGTGCAGGAAGCAATCACAGCTCGATATCCTGCGAAGACAGGGATGCTATCAGTCCAACGTCTATCGGGCCTGTACTTTGCAGAGCCAGGGCTCTGGTCGATTACACGCCTAGCCCCTATGACAAGGAAGCGCTAAAGTTTAAGGTTTGTTTGCAAACTATTATCACAAATGACTTGGTCGTTACAGAACTTTACATTGCTTATTTCTATAATATAGTATAATTTTTATGCAGGTAGCTTTTATAATCTTACGCTGGTAATTTTTCAAATATAAAATATATTCATATCATTATATTTTGGACTGTAGATGTTTATGAGTTTTTAGGAACAAAATTCTTTACACAACGTATATAATTTGCAACAATGTATAAAATGTCTAAAGTAGAGATTTCATTATGGTATTTATGAGTTTTATTATGCTAACGTCTGAGGTCCAATTATATTTGTTATTTTATAAAATTCGAGCATATCTGGGGTTATTTAAGAGAAAAAGAAATATACAGTTTAGTGATTTTGTAGGAATACATCATAATATTCATTCTATACACACGCAAATATTCATGATACGTAATAGCTCTCAGATTAGTTTAATCACAAACATGTTTGCATGTGCGCTCGTGTATGTCTGTGATTGATACAAATCCTTGAACACGCACGTATTCATGAATTATATCCAATTAATTTGTTTGATTTAAATGGCTTTCAAGTAATAAATTATCGCGCGATCAAAGTATTATTACGCATTATGTTAAATCGCCATATATATTAAATAGCAGTATACAGTATTATTTCGTTATTGAGGTATTGTTCAAAATCTTGACATTTGACACTATCGTGACGCAAACGTACAATATTTTAATGCAAATAATAAATTAGACTCAATTAAAACTGAAATGGACACTTCAAATGGTCAGTTTATTGCTTGTCGCTTATTTTGTTCATTATGTTCATTCCCAGATCTTATGAACGTATTAATAGGTAAGGCTTGATAATAAATAAGCCCAAAGATTGCATCTGGTATAGAAATCACAATAATTATTTGTAACTGTCAGCTGCACACATATTGGATAGTAAAACTTCCAACACTGTTTTACTATTCTTGATTTTTCTCTTATTTTAAATCGTAGAATCTCCGTCACCCAACTTGTACCACGATTTACAATCCACGATATATATTTTCCTTTTTATGTCTTTACATCATAAAACAGCTAGTCGATGATAACGTATAATGTAGAACTCAACTTTTTATGAGACGAAGAATATTCTTGAAACTTTTTTTATGACAATACGTACATATACGTACATTCTTCACGAATAAACTTTCGTATAGAACATATGAAATAAATATACTTCAATATGAATAAACTTACAGTAAAATTCCATTTATTCGAACGAAATTTTAGTTCGTCTCTAATTAATAATCTTCTATTTATTGAATCCAGTTATCCAAACGTGAACTATTACTATGCATACGAAGAAAAGATCATAGATACTTAGTTGCAATTAGTTATATTTGCCCGTCGATGGTTTCGAGCAAATAATTATATACAGTGCATATAATTATATAAAGTATTTGTACATACTCTTACTTTCCAATAAAGTGTATTTTTTAGATTCTACATATCATTTCCATAGTATCAAATGTTTGTAATGGTAACAAAGGTACTACTAACCGATATGAAATTTATTATAATCGGATCGAATTAATTGGCACATAAATGTTTAGAAATACTTTTTGTAGCCACTGTAGATACGGAACGTATCAAAGTAGCAAACCCAGCTGAAACACGCATATTGATCGACTATAGATCACACGGTACACCCTTGAAGAAAGAGACTTTGAGAAGTATCGTTACTCGCAGAACTCGACGCTTAACTCCTCGTGAAAAACAAACCTTTATTTCTCTTTTCCCCGATATTCCTCAGTCCTACATGACTTCACGATAATACCAGCTAGTGCGAACAGAAATACAAAGCGTCGAATCTGTTGGTTTCTTCGAATTAGAAGGCGCAAGAGTTCTCAATGTTTTCTCACGTGGAAAGCACCAAGCAAATTGCAACACGGCTTTTGTTGCAGAAGGGAGACATCATCGACGTGGTACAAATGAACAAGAGCGGCCTGTGGAAGGGTGTTTTGCACAACAGGATAGGCCACTTCAAGTTCATAAACGTCGAGATACTAAACGACAGGGTTCCAAGGCGCGGCGAACCCGAAGGCCGGGGGAAGTGGGGCCAGAGGTATAGGCAGAAGCCTGGTTCCGTTCAAGAGCTCTTGCAGAGAATGAATCTTCAGGTAGAGAGCAATATCTTGCCACGGCTCGAACAAACTGATTCGCATTTGCATCGCTTCGAATGCAAAGCAGGGAACCTTGCTTTTATACGTTTCTTTATTTCCTGGACTTCTCTCTTTTCATCCATATCCAACCTTCGCCCACCCGCTCCCCTCGTTTCTTGCGTGCACCTTTTATACCGCGTACAATACACAGCACCACCGAAACGTCGCGTGTTCCTTTTTTTCGTCGACACTTTTCTTTTTTATATCCATCTGTTTCTTTCTATTCTTATCTTACCTCATCGATTCCATGTTTTCTCCCCTTTCCTTGTTCCTCCTTTTTTATTGGTCGGTGTTTTTAGTGATAAATGTGTAGGTTCTTTCCTCGTAAATGGGGATATGGCGGATGTTAGGAGATTTGTATTGGCTTCGAGATTTAAATCTGGTACATTTTTAAGAGGATGTCCCGTTGATTCTAAAAAAAACAAATGAGATGATTCAGATATAGTGATTTTGTTTGGCGAACAGTATAGTGGTATATCGCAAGGAGAATATGTGTGATTAAAACGTATTACATTCGCGAATATAGTAGTTTGTTGATGGATTGCACGTAGGATGATTTATATTGGCTTCGAATTTCAACTCCGGTCCATCTTTAAAAAGATGTCACGTTTGGTTTAAAAACGATACGAAATGATTGAGATATAATATTTTCAGTGAAAAAGGTATAGTGCATTGCAATAAGAATATATATGATTTAAATATATATATTATATATGGAATGATAGCATTCTCTAGCGTTGAATGCAAAAAATACGCGTGAAATATCAAAACATGTATATGTTACACTAATAATAATACATAACTATAGTAGTATAGTATGCATATCATAAATCTTAATATAATAGTTTGATTTTTAAATGTAAATAGTTTAAAGTAACAGTAGTGTTCTGTTTCAGACAAAGGCATTGGTTAAATGAGACAAACTAAAGATATTGAAATGTTGAATAACATGTTTTTCCAGGAACACATTCCTGTTTTTGTATTTAACGGATACGAGGATTTGGAGCTCTTCAGGGAAATTGAGGCTGCGGATCTTGATTACTTGCGCATACATCAGCCTGAACATCGCGCGAAGATACTCACAGCTGTGCAACTACTAAATGACCTTCAATGTGAGTTATAGCAGATTTATATTTATTTGTTTATTTATTTTTGCAAGGACACGCACCATTATTTTCCAATGAAGCGTTTTATTATCATCAGACTTTATATACTTTATTTTCGTAGTACGAAATTTTTCTAGCCACACTGAATGATACAGAACTTAACATACTTGGACTTAAATGTAAATCCTACAATAAATACTTTTCTTAGCTGCTGCGTACTAAATAACAAAATACACCATCACTTACTGATCCTACAAAAAGATATTAAGAAGACTTCTTCTCGCTAACTCGTCATTAATTCATACACTTCGTCCAAATTCAGACATTACTCTGACTTAATCCAAAGTCACTTACCGCGATCACTTACGACTACACCCGTACACCGGCCACTTCTAAACGCGCAAAACCAAAGGTAAAATCCGAAACTGCAGGTTGGTTTTTGTTCTGTCCTAATAGCCGGAAGCGAAGGCGATTTAGCTTCGAGCTCGGAGGGCGACGAGGTGAGTCGACTGGTCTTAACCTCTGGCCAGACATCCGGCCATTGTTCACCGTTTAATCGCCGCCAGTTCCCGCGGGACTCCGGTTGTTACGACGCTCACAAGAATTCTACCAGTCGACGAACCGTAAGCCCTGAATCGACCACGACTACCAAGCTGCCCAGAGAGAACAATCTCGACGCTACAGCATCCACGAAGAACGCCGGCGGTGTCAGCACAGAAGGGAGCACTGTTTCCGATAGCAAGGACGACTTTCATCCTAACATACCAATTACTGGTAACGTAACCGGCCAGAAGGAGGGCCAGTTCGACAAATCGCCGTTGCTCCGTAGTGGCAACGTCCGGTTCATCGCGAAGAGAGGGAATTTCGGCGAAACGGTGGTGATAGAGGATGCTTGCGAGAGCGGGCAGAAACTCGGCGGCATGGTGAAGTATGTGGTTGGCAGCGGTGACCTTGGCCTCGAGGGTACCGGCAATATCGCCGGTTTGGGCCAGAGGGGTTGCCTCAGCGAGAAATCCAGCGATTCCGGTGTTAGCTCATCCAGCATCAGCTCGGCTCCTCCACCGAGAGATAAAGTTCTCGCCAACGTTGCGTCGGATTCACCTACCAAGAATTTTAGTAATTTCACCAGGGCATCGCCGACTTCCCAGCCAGCTACCAATAAGAGTCAAAGCGGTGAGGCTAGTTACCAGTAGAGAGCAATACGAGTGAAGTTCGAACGAGACTCATAGAAATTCCCTTTTGTCTTCATACTTTGCATCCTTACGTGTTTCCGTAAATTTCCGTTTGTAAATTATCGATGCACTTACGCGCGGTTTCACGCGGGATTTGGACGAATTTTGTAAATCATCGCGACTGTGGGAGACTTCTTCTGCCCTGTCATGAGTACTCTACACTTAATAGGGGTTAGGATATTCGACGCGAGTTTTCATAGGTGGACTGATAGCAAATATAACGTAGGAAACAATTTTGGTATCAGGACGATGATCGGAATTCTTTGTAGGTTTGAGTGTTTTGATGAGCATTCTAAGATATATGGAGACAATTATTGAAAGTACATGGAGTAAGTACAATGTATCAGCAGAATACGATAGAAAGATTGGCATATCGATACATCGTGTTTCAGCTCATTTGACAAGTTGTAGCTATCCTGTAATATACCGAAGTTATTGCAAAAGATAATAATTATCTATTTAAAATCTGGTTTCAATTAATCAACTTGCTTGAAAAGAAGCTACCCAATGCAAACGATTCCACTTGAAAGGGGAATTTAAGTCAAACAAACATTTATACTGATTAAAAGATTTCGAGTTACTACTTGTATGTCAAGGTAACTTGATGTTACAACTTGAAATGATTTGTTAAAGCTTATTGAATATAACAGAAATGATTTATAAAGAAAAGATTTATCATGTAATAATATTTAACATTTTAATTGATTTGTCAAGCGAGGATTTATATCAGAAAGCGTGAAAATGGTTGTAATTGAAAAACGAGCTTAAACGCAAGATGTATGATTCGTATATAAATCCTTTTATTGTTTTGTGCTTTGAAATCAGCGATACAATGCTGCTCGACGTCCAATATATTCCGCAAATGATGCAGTGCAAGGTTTCTTTCGTTTTCATTTGAGCTTCGAGTGGAAAGAAATAGCACGGTGCTTCGCTAACTTTTATTGCCTTATCGATTCTTTGTCCTCGTTACTTTATAATCAAAAGTCTGTCGCGCTGCTCGCCTTCTTAAACGAGAATTTCAGCTTTATTTCGATATTAGATTAGAATATTACGTGATTATTCTCGTTCTGAATTTTTACAACTCTCATTCTTCACGAAAGAGATATAAAAAGACGAAATGAGACAGAAAGAAAACTTAAGCATTTATGACGAGAAAAGCGAGCAAAGTGTTTCGACGTTTGTACTTGTACGTGAATGGAAAGAATTTGGCAGTAATGTTCGACAGGAAATAAATGAAATGCTTGCCATGTCACTGCCAGTCATTTCATGATCTCGTCTATCGTTTTCGACGCTCGTATAATTACTAATAATAATATTGTGATAAGATTGCATTTACGTCTAAATAATTTGTAAATAGGTAAAAATACGCAATAGAAAGATTCGTCTTTGCAATTTGTATACAATACTAAGCTACGAGAACAGAGACTAAAGGAGATGTTTAAACGAGAAAAGACACGTTGATCCGTCGATTCCACTCGACGTTGAGCTTTAGTCAGCTATTTAATCCTTTTCTATAAGAAGTGGCTGATTATTAGACAGAAACTTCTAGATTAAAGACTGCCAACACGATTTAAACTTTTCCATGGGGTATGGTGTTCGTTCATTCTTTTCTACGTTCGAGTCTGACTTACTTTAATATCATAAGAAATACACGAGTAATTTGCAAGTTGAACATCGAATGCAAATATAACAGCTAAGTGATAATCGTAATGATCTGTCGTTTTAAATGTTATAATTTCGAAACTTTCTTCCTTATTGCCAGTTATATATATTGTAGCTTTCTTTTTAAACTAGAGAATATTTAAAATTTGAGTGCAATCAAATTGGGTAAAATACTGGGTTATTAGGTATTTACAAAATTTAAATAACATTTTTCCTTCCTCCAATTAAATTTTCTAACTTTTATAATAACGATAATAATAATAATATTTTGTGTTAAATTGTATAGTTTGTTCTTCTTTTTATTTTATTTAGAGGTACTGACTCAAATCTTTGAAAAAAGGATAGTCAATCCATGTGAAATTGTATAACGTGTTTGTTAAACAATTCATTATCGACGTTCCTTTTACAGCATTATTTTGTCCAATCTTGTAACACAATTGACTTCATTGATGTTTTCTATTATTCCGATGTCAATATTTTATTTGAAAGAACTACATTATTAGTACATGGTCGACAATCCCCATCATCGATGCAACTTAGTTCTTCGACAAGATGGTAAATCTGTACATGTGTATATTGACTATACCTGCAAAAGAGAGAAAAAAAGACGTTCAAAGTTATAAAGTTTTTGTATGTATATATACAGCACGCATAGAAACCTAACGATGTTTTATATTGATCCAACCCTTTGCCAAAACCTTAGACTATACAAATCTCTATACATAAATATACATATGTTACATATATCATACCGTTGGCTCTTATGTATATCTTTTGTATAGTGTAAAATGATAGACGAATTTAAAAAAGGAATAAAGCGACGCAGTACGAGATCAGGAATGAAAACCGATGGGAACTCGTGGATAAAAAGAAAATAACAAGAAATTATCAAAATGGCACGATTATCAAAATACGGTCTAAGAACTCTATTATACTGTAAATAGAATATATAAAAAATATATATTCGTTTTGAAAGGATAAAAGAAACACACAAAAGCGATTCAATGACTATGCAAAATAGCGGAGACTGATGAGCAAATGTTAGAAAATCTTATAGGCTTTTAAGGTGCATGTTTACCTTCTTCATTATTATCGATTTACAAGGTAGTTGTTAGAAGGTTTATCCCTTTTTGTAACAAGTCTGTTACGCTTTTTCGTACGACCATTGACGAATAGAGTATCGATTCTACGTAGAAACAAAACTTTCTAGGAATACGTGAAACTCTGAACCGTGATTTGACTCGGGGAGGATAAATAAGTTGACACACGCTGCTTCCATGATAATAGCGATTGTTTAAATACGTACTTTATCAATATACCGCATTAAGTGATTTGTATTGTATTGCAAGTGATTTTTTCGATCGTGTCCATGCGACGAGACGAAAGTTGATTTGCGTTGATCTTGAACATGACATCAAGTAAGGTTGATATTTCCAACGGAGACGCTATACGAAGAAAGAGAGAACAATTTTACAAATTTTTCGCAGAACGAATTATGAAGCCAAAACCTTCGTTACTTCTTGTACACAAATTACGGTAATGGTATAGTTTGTCCGTTCCATCGAGAATAATATTACATGTAGAGGATGAATCAAAAAAAAAAAAAAAAAAAAAAAAAAAAAAAAAAAAAAAAGAAAAAATATATAAAAAAATAAAAGGCGTAAGAACGAAACAGTAAAGCAGAATGAATAGTGGCGACGAGCGAGACTAAATGGAAAGAAAGAGAGTGAGAAAGGACGAGAGAATGGGAGAGTGCATGGGGAAAATGTTAAAATTAGTAACGTTTTGAGAGTATGATTAGATGCAATACAAATAATTTTATTAGTTGGAGAAAAAGTACGCAACATTTGATGTAAAAAAAAGTCAGATTCGTTATAAAAATAGATGCAGTGAATTATAATCGAAATAAGTAATTTGAAGAGATAGATACTTGAAGGTAAAGGTGTCTTAGTAAAAGCGTTAAGTGTGTTTGCGATTCGGATTTCGTGCGAATGTGAAGTGAAACGAACGGACGGTATCCATCTTGGTCTAAACGATCGATTAATCGAGAAAAATGTGTGGCCACCGTGAGGAAATTCGACGAAAGCACGGTGTTTTAAGAGAGTCGCTAAATCGCTAGTGAAAATGAAATTAAAAATTATTAAGCATCTACTTAGCGGTCTAGTCCATTTTTTCTTGCAAAGTTTACAATTTGATGCGATATATGTATAATGTACATAAAGTAAGGAAATAAATGAGAAAAAGGAAACGGAATTAGGAAATGGCAATCGCGTCAGCGTGAGTTGCTGAAACCTTTTTATAAGCTAATTTTATATTTATTGATTAATTGCGGGTTTTATAGAGGTAACGAATTCGTAATTCTTATCGTCTCTCAGTTCTTGTATGGTTTCCAACAAGTGTTAATTTATTGACTGTGAATAGAAATAAAATGACGGAAGATTCAAACGAACGAAGTTGTTTTTGTTCCCCAATTTCTTATCACTTCTACATGCAGTAATTATATAATTAGTTTGTGGATGTTCATGCATTTATGGGAAATTTAATTTCTAATTTTTAATATTTAAAATATTCAAAGTGGAGTGCTTATATTTAAAGTATGAAACAAAAATTTTTATTTAGCGATATATTCATGAAAATATGATTTTGCAGAAACATCCACAGGCTGCAGAATATATAAAAGTATGATTCTATGTAATTCAGTATTTACAGGTCCAATCACACATGTAAGTATATTATTAATTTCTAATCTATCACCAACCAAATAGCAATGAATTAGAATTCTATGTTCAAAAAATATCTTTTCAAATAGCTAGATATTGAGTCGTATTATAAGTTATATCAGCAATTGGCCCAACAATGAAGAAGGAAGCTTCGAGTAACGAATGATTCATCCTTTATTGGTTCTTTACTGGCAACTCTAGAAACTTTATACATTAGTTGCTTGCTTCGATCTTTACAAGGGGTTCTCTCTAAGTGGAAACTCTAGAAAATGAAGTTGTTTCTTGCATTACACTCGACAGTGGCAATTCGATTATCAACCGTCTTATAATTAGGGCGTAATATGCTTATACTTGCTGGAAGTTGATCAATGCGCTTCCCTTTATTGAGTATAAAATCACTTGAACTTATCATATCAGTTTACTGTAATCTTGTATATTTAGACTAAAGTTATAATATATTGCTTAATAATAATAATATAGTCAGAACTTTGATCAATTCTATTGTTTATTAAAAATAGCAAAAAGCGATAACACTTTGATTTATTCCATTGATTCAAGATGATAATTGAAGTATACCGTGATAATTAAAGAACGTATCTAATGGGTATAATAGAGAAGTTTTCAAAGAGTGATATAAAAATTGTACGAAACGGAGAAGACAGTAAATTCATGATTCATTAAAAAAGCATTAGATCAAATGGAAAATGGACAGATGAACAACTGAAAATGTACCAATACATAGCTGCTTCGTTCCGATAGAAGATTTTAAAACAAATGAAAATAAAATAATCAAAGCTGTGTAATATTCTCTGGGATATTCTAGTACCTTTACGGGTTTATGATTTTCCATGGATAAACCCATATTTATATTTGTTATCAGAAATATTGAATAAAACGCGAAATATCACAGAATGTCAATGCACAAGGTGGGAAGGATTGATTTCGCAAAAAGTCTGTTGCATTTAATCTATTGTCAGAATACATTAGGGTATTCATTATTAGAATTTCATGTAAAATGTGCTGCACAAATCATAATGTAGCGGACATCATGAAAGTTATGAATTTTTCTTACTGTTTTTATGGAATATCAAGAAGTGACAACTTTGTAATCACATAAGTGATCACGTAATATAACTTTGGGGCAGAGATAGGACGATACTGCCAAAAGTGAAAACATTCGAAACTCAGATAGAAACAGAGTACACGGAGTATCGCAAATTAGGAACAGACGATGTCAAAGTTAATCAGAAGAATTTAGTCGTAGTGTTTCCATTCGTTATTCACTAGGTTGTGAAAAGATATTTCTCAGATTATACGTGCGAGCTTTTAGAGATGAAAAATGCAGAAAATACGCTGTCAGAGTGCACAGTTGGTCTTTTGAATGGGGGCTCGTTCACCGAAAAGTGTGTCATAAAAGGGATGCTCGTCAGTCGAATGAACTTTCAAAGAAAATGCGATAAAAAGCGTTTAGTAATGTATGTAAATGCACCCTCCGAGAATCATTTCGAACGTTACGGCATGTACGTGTCTATTCGTAACCTTTATTTGAGACCCGTAAGAGAACTCGAGTTACTTTTAGTACAGTAGATTATGGCGGTAATAATCCGACAAGTTTCTTTTCCACGTTAACGGCGGTCACCGCGTAAGTAAATTCGTTGCCCGTTGGGGTTGAAATCTAATTTAACTTTTAAAGTCACCCGGCGAAATTACAATGATTTCCGACAATACCGGATTGCTGCGTGTGTGTAACTTTCTTAACTTTCCTCTATTCGCCAATTTTCTTCGAACGGTGAGACGAATAATTGGAAATATCTTCAGCCTTCTCCGAGATTTTTTTGGAAAAACGAAATTTCATTTTTAAATATTTGGTATATGACTTAGGAACTGATTATCTTCCTTGTTGATATCTAGAAGAATATGTTAACAAGACATTGTTAGTAAAGGAAATTGTGGTTCTGAAATTTATCTATAAATAGTTAGTATTAAGCGTAAAATACATAATAGTTGTGTTGTCCGTGATTTGTAAATTTAGTCTCTTTTGTGCGTAACTGTGATTTTCGCCCCTATAAATATACGGTAGTATAAAATTCCTAAGAAAGCTGATGCTTGACAAAAGTTTTGATTCACGATGTTTGAAATCTCGCATTGAATCACGCGATGTAGACAAAGTGTGTCTAAAATGCTCTTGTAAATGTACATGTTTGTTTCAATTTTTAATCATAAAACGGGGGAAAAATTGTTGTTGATTCAAACTTCGGAAGTGCAACGCTTCGTCTGACTATTTCTGGAATGTAATTATTAAATTTCATGTATTCTGGTTTATTTCAGTAGCCTTTATAGAATCCTGAGTTCAAAACTGCATTCTTTTAAAATGAGAGTTCATGCGCCGCATCGTTTCGATCAGGATTATTGCAAATATCGTAAAATGTAATATTTTGCACCGAAACTGGCCACAACCAATGTTCAATCTACTCTAAACCAAGCTGAGCGCCGTAGACATGAATAAAAATGAGATTTTGTAGATAGAAATAACGAATAATATTATTATGTTTATATTGATTATGCTAATAATATTTTCAAGTTTCCAAAAGTTATCGTTACTTCAAGACAAACTCTTGAAAATCTCACACGATACCATCAAAGTAGATTTTCTTTCCACGTACTATCTTCTGCTGTGTATCGCGTCGTTTTACATTATTTAAAGTGCAGAAACCACAAGTAAAGTTTAAAATTTACTACAGAAGAAGTTGAAGTAATTGAAAAAGTAAAATATTGGAAACAAATTGGAAGCTGTTTGCAAGCAAAACTAGTATAAATCTAAGGAGATTACGCCACGTTCACGAAAAAGTAAGCCACGAAGAACATTAACAATATAATACTAAAACATTCATTGTATTATACTGCTCGCATAAAGTGCTTAACTTCATTCTGTGATTACCACCTGATCTTAATCTCATGTGCAGTATTTTCATGCTGTTACTTTTACACCATCGAAATAATTGAAAAATACAACATTGGATAATCATCTTCTACTATGCTTTATGAATTATAAAAAAATAATTACCATCTATTTCGGTTTCTATGATTTACTTTTTTTTGGCTTTAAGAATTATCTTCGATGATGATCTTTCTCATTATATGCTCTAATAGCATAAAGTAGAATACACTTTAATGTTTATTTATAGCAAACCTTCGTTTAAAAATATTATGGAAAAACCCTATTTTATAAAACATTCAAGTTCAACACTAATGTCTTAGTTATTAGCGCAACTTTTTAACTCAAAGCAATGTAAATACTCAGCCTCTATTACCCCAAGGAAACGAAGCTTCTTGCATATTTCAGTTCCCTTCCACCCAAGAAAAATTGTACTCAAAGAAAAATCAACGAGCCTCGTAGGATTTTCCTGTGTTTTAATTGGAAACAAAGGACAATAGCCGCAAGTGGTAATAGCCGATTCGTGTGCCTAAAATTTGAACAGCACTAACAACAGTAAGACTGAAACATGTCTGGAGAACTGAGTTCTGCCGGACACTAGCACCGGCCATCGCTTGTAGCTAGAACTGGGTAAAGCCGCGGTCAAATGACATCGTCAGCCATAAAACAGATGTGCAGAACAACAATAGTAGTGCAGTCTCAAGTGTTCCTAAGACTTAAAGCCGCGCTCCACGGATCATGTAAGTGGTTCACGACGTCCATACAATTTGTGAGCCCTCTGTATAGTCGATAGAAATGCAGACGTACGTATAAATGCTCGCTAACGTTAACGAGTGTTTCCGAGAAGTTTCCGTACTTCAAACGAAATTCGTTCCTCATAGCGCTCGGTAGAGACGGAAAACTATCGTCTGTCTATCGATCGACGACAAATGTTTGTAAAAGAGTACTTGTTCAGCCTGAGAACTCTAAAAGGGATTCATCAGGAGCGTTTAGTAATATTTTCAATAGTTAGGCATTCATATTATCACAGATCAATACAAATGCTTGTCAATGTTGGTGAATATTTTTATACCGACTTCGAAAAAGAAGAAAGCTATCTTAATTCGACGAGGATATTTTTCTTCTTTCTTTGAATGGAGCTTGTACTTTGTTCGTAAGTTTTTTAGAGTTTGTAAGTTGTTTCAGTGGAGATACAGTGACGTAGACATTCAGTGGAGATGAAGACCTATCGGTATTCGAATTATCTCAAATTTGATTGTGATTACAGGTTTCCAGACAATGTGTAGTATGTCTAGTAACAGATTGTAAGAAACTGATGATATTCGCTTTTGACGATTATTGACTGTAAATTTTAATAAAACTTTTTTAAGGAATAATATTGTCGAACACCTACGCTGCAAGACGAATCGGTTTAATAGTTACTTTGAAATCTCAAGGATGCTTAGAAAAAAATATTCTCCTCGAAACATTTTTCCAAATAACGAGAGATAATTCCATGAAAGGATTGGATAAACCTGTATACATATAGCTGTGAGTTTCCAAGAAAGATCTACGCAGTGTCAGTGTGACATGAAAAATAAGGAACGTCAAATACTGCATTATGAATCCAGGAAAATGGATATGTAGGACAGAGTAAAAGGAATAGTATTTTAAATTAAATATTTGAGCGTAGTTTTTGAGGTTTGCGGACAATTTCATAAGGAACTATATTTATTTTTATAATTTAAAATACGCTTATATTATCTTCGTGTTTGAGTTTCACTTCTGTTATAACGTCAAACGAATTCATATTACAGCAAATCTACTTGTCTTGTCAACTAATTGGATACTCAAAGGCAGAATTCTGTTAAAGTTTAATAACAAACCACAGCCTGTTGAATAACGATTGTCCTGCGCAGTTTACACGCAACAAGTTCACTATCGATAATTATTCAAGTTAAGACGAGTTTGATCACCAACAAGTATCCTTTAACAATATCCTCAAACATGTTCTACCAGCGATCAATAGAACGTCAAATAATACGCAAATAGATACTACAAAGCGAAAAGTAAAACGATTGGTCTATTATATATAAACGAGACTGTCACTCATCATTATTCGAACGATTTCAGATGTCAATGGACGTTGCTTGAATAATTTACATTTAAAACACGTACAATTTTTAACCAATAGTAACCAAAATCGATTATACCATCGGTATTTTTCAAATTTTGTGTTTCAATTTCAATTTATTTCCAATCACCGGCTAACGTAAAAATCGGAAAACCAAGAAAAATGTATTTATCATAGATTTTACGTTAAATGCGTGTCGTTCGAATAATTATGAGCATGGTTCAATATATCTATATACATACATGCATATATATATATATAGATACATATAGATATAGAAAATTACGAAAGAAAGTACGTTAAATAAGAGAAACGAAAACTAGATGGAAGAATTTAATGGCGTCGCGTGGCAAGAAGGACGATTTACTTTTCTCCCTTTTCCTTTTCCCCGAAACAATTTTCAGTTATTCTATGTATTCCGGATCGATGGATTGCCGCGTGTGCTCCAAGAACATCAAAGGGATCGTTATGGTGAAGGAGAGGATGAAAAGGTGAGGGAAGGAAGGACGATGTTGCGGAGACCAAAGCCTTATATCATTCTGCAGGACGAAATCGTCCTCGAAAGGAGAAACGATTAGGAAAGAGAAGAAGATCGTCGGAACACGCAATATTCTATCTCGTAACCAGACCTATCCACTTCACAGGATATTCTTGGACGCTTCTTTCCGGTGTCGACCAATGATAGAAGAAGGGACAGTCGTTCAATGCCGATTTCAAGGAAGAGTAGCCAAAGATATTATTGCAAGACATTGGTCACTCTTGAAAAATAGAAAAACAAATCATTCCAGGATCTCGTGTTTACTTATGATCGACTCAAATTTGCTGCTAGTTAAACAATAAAGCAATTCTATATTACTATTTAATTTTAAATTAATTGTGACAGTTGATCTGTTATAAATTGATACATTTTATTGCCTTCTATAAGGAGAATTTTGTTACACCGATACTCTAAAATATTTTTGTAATTCATTTCTAAGTTATATTGTACTAATAGTTAAACTGTGTATGTTTATGACAATCTACAATTTGATAAGGCAGCTTAAGAAATGGAATCCAAACAGAGATTCATTATACTCGTCGAATATTGTGATAATAATACTATTTTAAAAAGTGTATACATACCTGAGAATGTATATGTTTGTATTTTTTGTCTGTGTATCTCTGCAACTTTCCACTTTCTACGAATACGTAAAAGTTTGCAATCTGCTAATAGTAAGATTAAATAAACATAATTTCAAAATATTTTACACAAGAGAATATTTCTAATAGCAGACGAATACACTCACCGAATAAATTATATCTTTTTCTCGGCAAACATCGCAAGGATTCTATATAAATACCATTCCTAGTCTCTCCTTTTCATAATCAATAATAGTACAAGGTATCTTAACAAACGATCTCTCGTTTGCTACAGGTAATTTTGAAACTAATTGAACGATTTGTAATAATCAATAATTTAGAGATATTTAACATAACAAAACATTCTTGAATAATGAATGAATATACTTAGTTTTCTGTGAATTCTATACGAAAATCATTCTTACAATTAGTCTTCCCGTTTCATAATCGATAGTGGTATAATACAAGGTATCTTAACGGATGAACTACAATTTGTCAGGGATGACTTTGTCGGAGTCAAGAGACAGTTACAAACGAGGGTCATCAGTATAAGAATTACTTTCATCATAAGATTACGTCAGAGTAAAGTACGTACATATCTTGACAGTCCAACATAGACTTCAGCCGGGAGATGATGGATTTTTAAGAGAAAATCCGAAAAATGATGATCGATCTCGCTAAATTAGACGGGGATTACATTTTTCGTCCGAGTTTTTGACAAATAGCACGTGCAATATTTTTGGCCGGTTTCCGTTAAGCCAAGACCAAAAGCTCGGTGCAACAAAGAGACCACGTAATATCGGCAATTGAATCCCGGCTGGATAGAGCGGGGAGATTCGTAACGGGATTTTCGAGCGCCTGTCTCGCTCAATACGGATAAGCCACACGGACTTTTCAGCCTGGATGAAGTCAAGTGGTATCGAAAGATTTTAAAAGGCCGATCATCTCACAATATATGAAATACACGCAAAGACCTAATATTCTATTCATCAGACGTGCTTTACCTGACGATACTTTGCTTTGATCTTGTTACGATATTCGAAATTTTACATGCAAAGTTTTCCTTTTTTTGTTTAAGATTGAAGTTGCGAGAAAGAAGCGAGAAATAATGCACGTTAACCACCGCTGTATACATTCTTTTACAAATTCAAGAATCTTTTTGTTGATGAAAATAGTTTTTAACAAGTGATAACGACGAACGGGGAATTAAAATTTTATTAAAAAATACTGGTTTAGTGCGAAGTTGTGAAGAGCTATTAATTATATATTATATATTAAGAGCTATATAATTAATAAATAATGCGAAAAATGTTGAAAAAGTTTAGGAAATTCCTTAAAAATGATCTGGTAAGATAAATTTTACTTCAGTCACATATAATATATTTACTTCCTTTGTCGTATCCATAATAAATGATGATTTTTAACGAGAATTTAAAGAATGAAATATAATTCTAGCACGTAAAACGTATTCTATATAACAGCAATAAATAACGAATCCGTCAAGATGAGATTTATCCGTAATTATAAGTGAAATAGAATTATTTCAGTCAAGAAGCAAAGCCAAAGGAGGGAGTACAATGATATCTGAGAATCTTGGTGAAGTCAGAAAATAATAGTTGTCCATGATCGGTGATTTATAATGAGATTTACGGTGATTCATTTTTAACGATGTTGTAACGAGGCTCAACGTTTGAAGCCGATCACAGTGAAGTGTCTCCAAAAGGAAATTACGAAATAAATCCATGAGTACGACGCTTGATCGAGGAGTAGAATCTCTTCAACGATTGTAGAATTCACTCATTTCATTGAAGACTTTGCTTTAATTAAAACGCACCAACGTTGATAACAAGCACCGAATATTGCTTGTATAATTTCCGATCGATATAAGAAGTTTCAGAAAATTTTAAGTTCAACGACCTCTGCACGATAAAGCCCTAACGTCGAAACTTAGATCCATTGTGTTACCCGACCAACTGTTAGCTATTTAGGCACATACATCGTATGCATGTACGCATTATGGTGTGTTCTACTGGTTATATCTATTGGGAAAGTCTGAAAAATGTTATTTTATTTTACATTTTATATTAATTACAAAATAATATGAATGACAATGCAAATTTTGATCTTGTTCATCGCTTAAACTTTTCCCATCAAAATTCGTAGATTTCATATAATTTTCACAATTCAGTAATCCAAGAAAGTTTGCTTCTTCTTATCTTGAAGAACTCTTTTAAAACTATTCATCCTTAAGTGTAAGCAATTTGCATATTTCGCATGCATTTTATCTGTGCAACACCACACCTACATAACCAAGATATTCATGGCTACGCATTTACTTCAATAGTTTAGTTTATTAAACCATAAAGAACTACCCTTTCTTGTAGTTGTACAAAGCCTCGGCTCTGAAATATAGTTTCATACCGATCGTATGAAAGATACGGAAAACATAAACACAAGAGTACCGCTTCGTATCCTCTCTCATCTTTCGTATATTAAATTTCAGAACTAAGGTTAAAATTAATATCAATTTAAAATTGACCTATTAATTTAAAGTTGAACTATTAAATTTGAAAATTACGGCCGAGGTTAACATATTTGAACACGGTTATATTTGTATTCAGTTTATTTCTAAACCGATTCCGAAGAAAGACAACTTTCGTATAGAGGCTAACAAGCACAAAAGGCAGAACGTGCACCGTAGGACGACAAACTTATATAAGAGCATATCATGAAAAGCTGGTATCGCAAAATACATACATAAGCAGAAGAAAGTTCTGTTAAAACACGTATAAACGCAAGAGAGCGGATATCATCCGCAACTGTCTTCTTCGACTTCCTTTCATTGTTCTCTCACTTCCTAAAGTTTTCGTCGAAAGGAAGAACGCTTTTCATCGTAACCACGTTTTCAGTAGCCGAAAAAGTAGGAAGCGCCGAGGAGCATAGAGAAGATTGAGAAAACGAGGCTGGAAGAATACGAAGAAACGAAGGAGGAGCTATTCAGACAGTTTCCAGGTAGCGGAACCCTTGGCAATTGCCTTTGATTCCTTTGGCTAATACGAAGAAACTGAATACTAGTCGGACCTTCGTTTCTATCTATGATCAAACAGAAAAGAATAAAGAATCTTTCTTCGATACCCACTGATTTCTAAAAATATTCCTCCGTGGTTTCTCAGCTGCATCTACATGCTACCTGTATATTTGAATTTTTAATGGATTACCTGTGAATAACTCACCTCGTTCAATTCATTGCGGATGAATAGATTACGCGTATTTAAAAGTAGAATACCGATCAAAGCTTCTTGCTTACTGTGGCTCGAGTTATAGTACCAATGGAATTTCAAAATATACTATCAATGAAATTATAAAATATTTTATACACTCATACGATACATACATGAAAATTTACAATAACAAGTGTTCAAATCCCTTCATATCTTTTCATTTCATATCTTTGAATAAATTGTATAAAATAATAATTTTCTACAAACACTATACAAATTTGAAATATTATTACCTTAATTAAGTCGAATTAAATTGAAAGGGTGTGAAATGATCTTAATCGATTTATAAGTCGATGTAGCGAAAGAATCGTTCTAAGAATTTCGGACTGGTCTAATAAAGATATGATAAATTTATGTATAATTCAAGGTATTATCAGTGTAAAGCGCCTTTGCATATTTTTGTTGAAAGTATTTCTTCGTTTCAGCAAGCAATTTTTCGCCGTGTACACAAGCTCGTATCTGCGTTCTCCCACTGTAATTCCAGAAAGTGGGCTGAGCTAAATGGATTGCGATGTCTTGCGGTCTTTTGCGCAGTTTAAAACGAATGAATGAGCCAGATGGATTTATGTGGAGTTTTAAAAACTGCTCTTTTCAAAGACACCGCTAAGTCTTGCAGCGGTAGCAACTGTTGAAGAAATAATCTTGTAAATAAAATGATAGCGCCGCCGCCTGGTTTTATGAAACCACCGATATTTATTCAACTACGGTTAAACGTACTCGGGAAGATGTTAAATATTCAAGTGCTACAAATCAAAAGTTTAGACTGCTCGTCTTCGCAACATAATATGATGTAACTTTTATACTTACGATTGCAGACACAATAAATTGAATTCGACGTCCGTACTTCCAACTCTAGTGTGTTCAATATCATACATATTACACACGTGTAGTCCCATTCATAAGTATTAGAACACTGGTTTCATACGACACATGATAATTGATTTGAATTATCGAGAAAGCTATTAATTAACAACACGTCTATATATGTATATTAGATTACCGCTATTAACATATTTGATGTTTGGAAAAATGGAATTTATCGAATAAGTATCTTGTAGTGACGGCTAGAAACAGATAAATAAAATAATTGACTTTGGAAATTATTACAGAGAAAATTCTTGGCGATACTTCTAATATTCGTTTGATACATCGTGTGCTCTAGTTAAACCTATGGCAGCAGGCGTACTTGCAATTCTTCTTGATTCAACGGATACCATCTGCTACCACGTTATGTTTGTTTCTTTATTATAACTGCACGACCTTGTTACGAAATCTTCCAACTATAATGCGAAATATATTATAGAATATCAAAATATGGTCGAATAAAACATTGTTACGTGCTCAATAAAATTCTTCCTTCCGTTATTTTTTTTTTTTTTTTATTGTAAATCAGTTAAAATACCGTTCAGTAACAAACATCGTGAGAATTTCGCATATTATTTTCCAGCAGTATTTCGAGAATTTTAAGCTTTTCTACTTCTTAATTAATTATTTATTCTACATTTTTCAATTGATCAAATTTCATCGATCAATGTTTGAAGGATTCCAAGTATTCCTGTTGTTTAATTATTATTATTTTAATATTATATAATAACTGGTATAAAAGAATTAATTATTATTTTATGATAACACTAAGATTAATAACTTTAATAATTGTACGTATCCATAAATCACAGAAACGAACATCCGTCTTTCTTTTTATTAAGAATTCCCTAAGCTAAAACATACATTTACAAGGTATCGTCCCTGTAAATTAAATTTTATTAGCGCGTGTGGAGTTTCATTGGTCTCGACGTGGTCGTTACGAAGATTAATCATACCACGTGTGCTGAATGTTACCTCATCCGTGAACAATATTCTTGCGGGAAATTCCTGTATACCATAATTTCTTGGGATGTGCATGTACAGAGATTGTATGCTCCTCAAAAATTCTTTACTCGCAGACCTGGTGGGATCCGTTGAAAATGATACAAGCATAAATTATCCTTACTAGTGACATTTTCTATTGCTACATGTTTCTTGTGTATAATGAAGGACGTACCTTAAATGTACTGCAACATTCTCTTTTTAATTGTCTGGTCTTGTTTGTTGATTGCATTCATTATTTCTGGTCGATTTATAGTTTGAACGAAATGGTTCGCTTGAAGTGAACAAGTTGCTTATGAATGTATTTATTATTATATGTTTAACGTACCTATTTATGCTGTATACTAATTTTCTAAAAATACAAATATAAGTAATACAAAATATATGTAGTAAATATCTTACAGCTGTCACATAAATTATCATTTGATTTCAAATCTTGTCAATATAACCGCAATAGTCGTATCTCGTTACAGTTCTAATAAAACATACATAATATGTTCATAAAAAGTTTCTACAATTATTCGTTGTTTCAATTCTTGTGTTCGGGAATTTTTGTGAGTCACTGCGTCTTGCTTCAAACTGATATTTTTACATAAATTCGTGAGTTTCAAAGTTACTACACTAAAATTTCATTAAAATTCTGCACTGCAAAAGAATTCAAAATCCCGTTGCACGCAAAATACGATTCTTATCTTCTCGTTTTAGTAAAATGTTGCGATGGCATTCGTTCTGTGTTCGTCTGCTGGGCAAATGAAAAATTACTAACGGCCTGTAGTATACAGAATTAGCGGAAACAGGATGAAACGAACGAATGTGATTAATGGCGGCGTAAATTAGCAAAAGCCAGCAGTTCGCTGTTTCTTTTTCCAAGTTGCTCCAACGACTCCCAAGGGCCCACGAGAAACGGAAGAACAACCGAAAGCGAGCTCGAAAAACGCGAATTCTCATAAGAAGGAAATTCGCTGCATGCTCGATAATCCGAGCTCGTCGGTTGCTTTCTCGGCAGATTAGAGGGTACCGTGAAATACGCGTTCTGCAAGCCCAAAAGGAAACACTTGCATTTTACATTCCGGTCATTCCTGAACAGATTGCAAAGAAAATCGTTTTTCACGACCTTTTTTACGATCCTACAAATCAACAAAAGGTGTTATCTTTTTTTTTATTATTAAAATAATATTAGTATGCCATCACGAAGTGATAATAAATTTTATTTTATTGTCCTTTCGATACTAGGGTCATAATGGTATATTCTAAAAGATAAATTTTTAAGTATCCGCGTCGGTTATCATTATTTACATAATGAACTTACTAATCTCTCTGAATTCAGAATAAACAATATTACAAAGATAGGCCGTTAATTAAATTGCCAAATCATTTTCTGATTCATGCAACGCAAAAGATGACTACATTTTTGCCTGCAACTACATGTAATAATTACTAATCCGAAATGAGGAGTGTGACACAGTAGGATTACGAAAAAAGAAGAAAAAAGATTCAATTTGAACTTCTAGTATTATTATGCTCTCAACTCTTTTTTTTTTCCTTGCTGTTCATGCTTCATGGCTCGAAACGTCAACGAGATCGAGCGGAAAGCAGAACGAGTGGAATGGGATCACCGTGTTCGACCAGCTCTCGTAACTCTCGTCGAGATATAAAGTACCGAGCAAAAAAATTCATACTAATTAAGCCCCCCTTCCAAAGGCAGTATCGTTGATTTTCGAGACGTTGTCTAAATCTCTTCTTCGAGCCATGAACCTGCTGCAATCGATCGATTCCTACTTCAACGCGCGATATTTCGTTGTGATCGGAACTACAATACAAATTACGAAAGAGCTTCGTAAATTAAGCTGTTATATAATTTACGACTTTTAATTCCTATTTATTAAAAGTATATTGGCATGGAACTTAGTAATTTATAATAAATGTTAGATACAAATATTATGCGTTCGTGATTATTACTACTTAAGTTTGATTTGTGAAATGAACCTCTCAGGAATCAAACCGATCAGTTTCACTTTTTATTGATCTCTGAATTTCATTACGATTCATATTTAATTCACAAGAAACAAATGATTTGCTTCCGAAGCAAAAATCACCTTTAAATCAAATGATTTTCTCAAACGTGTTATATACTCATAGTTGAATAATATTCGTAGCAATAATCTGAATATGAAACCGATATCCTTTCTCTTCTAGTATATCTAAAATATCAAATCAATTTAAATAGTGAAACTGCTTGCTTATTGCCGCACACGCTTAAAAATTTTGCAAAATACATCTGGTGTTGCATTGTGATTAGTATAAAAACTATTAACAATACCATTATGAACGATATTGTTCAAAAAACATATATATTTATTCCAACAAACCTTAAATACACGAGTAACCTATTAAAACTACTAAAAGTTTAAACAATTACCATTGCAAACCTAATGAAGATCTTTAACTTGAGTTGTAACTATCGAAGACAGTAAACCTTTCTTTGCAAAATGCTTTTCTTTCCATTTCGATCCGACTATTCGTTACTGAGATATCATCGTTTGAAAAAAAAACGAATTCTCTGATAATTTTCTGTCACTATCTCTCTCGTACTCTCAGGTTATTCACTTGTATCGCGTCACTGACCAACCACAACCTGCTAATATGATCAGTGACAGTGTCTATGTTCTTTTTTATTACTATTACTAGGCACGTGCGTTTCCTGAAAAAAATGTAGGTCAGACCATCGAAAGCCATAGACTTAGATATACGTCTATTATATTACTTACCTTCAGAGTCATTTAAGCTATCGATTTAACGCAAAATGCATTACCAAGGACACGATTATGACTATTCCCCGAATAAATAATACTCAAAAATTTCGTAATTGTTTCATGCGCATCGTTAATAGAATATTAATGTGTTATTTGATGGCACTTGTTCAGTTGACAATATTTTTAAACAACAAATCGGATGTCCCCCATACATTATCTAAAAGAAGCCATCGAAAGATTACATGGAACAGATTCGACTTACAATGAAAGAGCCAGCTAAGCAGCGGTCGTTACTCTCGACATAAGGCGTAGCGCGTACTCTCCGCGGAAAAATATTCGTAAATCGGTTTCGACTGACAAGAACAACAGTCCGATAAAGCTTCAGCCCAGGACCGTAAGTTCAGAAGAAGGGGGCGTAGCTGGCGGGCCAGAAAAGAATTCACCAGGGTACTCGAAATCACCGCGTTAATTCTAAGGTGTCTGAAAGTGGCTGAGCCAGACTTGCGGTACCCTTATTCTGTACAGGTAAAGATGTTGCTGTGTCTAGGTACGTGCAAAGAAGATTGCGGAGAACGTTGATAGTCCGTTAGTCTTGGTAGGATGATGCCGCTAAGCGTAAGAGAGATTGGAAATGGCGAGACGAAGAACCCTCCTCTTCGATATATATATCAAGCTATAATACTATTATATTATATACTATATCACGTTATATTATATTACGTTATAATATTATAGTATGTAACGTTATATCATATCACGTTATACTCTTATATTATATGATCATATAATATATCACGTTATGTTGTATAATGTTATATTATATCACGTTATATTAAATTACGTTATACTATATAACGTTATACCATATCACGTTATATTAAATTTCGTTATATTATATTACGTTATATTATATAACGTTAAGTTACATTATATATACATTATATATTACATATATCACGGTATATTGTATTACGTTATTTTATTACATTATGTATTCTTATATTATATTACGTTATACTATATCACGTTATACTATATCACGTTATACTATATTACGTAATATCATATCACGGTATTCTATTGTATTATATAACTCTATATTCTATCACGTTATACGTTATCACGTTATGTTATATCACGTTGTATTATATCACGTTAAATTATATCACGTTATATTATTACAGTATGTAACGTTATATTATTACAGTATGTAACGTTATATTATATTATGTTACACTATATTACGTTATGTCATATCACACTTTACTTATTATATTTTATGATGTTTTATTATATCACGTTATTCTATATCACATTATACATTATCATGTTATGTTATATCACGTTATATTACATTACGGTATATCATTTCACTTTGTATTAAATTTCGTTATATTATATCACGTTATATTACATTAGGTTGCATTATATAACGTTGTATTACATTACATTGCATTATATGAAGTTATATTATATCACGATGTATTATTATATTATATGACGTTATGTTATACCACGTTATATTATTATATTATATGACGTTATATTAATCCATGTTATATTATTATATTATATGACGTTATATTATACCACGTTATAATATGTTACGTTATATAATATCTCGTTATATTAAATTTCGTTATATTACTACATTATGTAACGTTATCTTATATTACATTATACTCTATCACGTTATACTATATCACGTTACGTTATAGCACGTTACATTATATTACGTTATACTATATCACGTTATTCTATATCACGTTATACTATATCATGTTATACTCTATCACGTTATACTATATCACGTTATACTATATCACGTTGTACTATATCACGTTATGTGACGTCGCGTTATATTAATATATTGTATGACGTTACATTATACCACATTGTACTGTATTACGTTATATCATATCACAGTATACTTTTTTTTTTTTTAACGTGGGGAAATCCTCACGGACGCCCCGCCGCCCTCTGGGGTATGGTACGAGTGCCCCGGGGCCTCGGCATGCCAATTGCTGCCAGAGCACATCCTCGTCTTCTTCTTGTTCTTGAAGTCATCCTTGCTTCATGATGAGGCCGTTAGGAGGGACCACGCCTCCTAACCTGGACCCCTCCTGCCTGGACCGTCGTGCAAATCCGAGGGAGGGCCCAGACCCTCCTCGGCGTGACGGCGTTCTTTATCGATTCCGTGTCCTCTGTCGCTCTCTCTCGGCCCGCTCCTTCGCGAGCATGACTTGCTCGCAGAAGGAGCGGACGGCGAGATACTCCTGGTGCCCCCTCAGCATGGCGTTGACAATCGCCGAGAGGGCCAAACTCTCTCCTATGATGAGCTGCAATACCGGCGCTGATCTGCCCATGCTGGGCAGAATTCCAACGTGTGCTGCGCCGTGTCCTGTTCTTCCTGGCAATGATGACAGATTTCGGTCACCTCCCGTTGAATCCTTAGCAGGTACTGACCGAACACTCCATGTCCGGTCAGCAGCTGCGGCATCCTAAATGTGAGCGGCAGTCCGCCACGATCCCTCCAGGCCTCCCAGTTCGGTAGGACCGCTCCAACAGCCCGACTAGGCCGCACAGTCTCCTCGGTGGCAAGCTGGAAGCGCCACCGTTCCCAAGTCTCCAATCTTGTTTCTTCCCGGACGTCGAGGGCGGACTGGTCGTCGGAGGGCGTATCCCCGGTCGAGCACAGACCCCGCAGGTGACGATACACCCGTTGGAGCGCCAGGGCCTGCAACTCGAACGGAGGAGACGCCACCAGCGCGGTCGCCGACGCGTAGGATATGGTCCGATATCCTCTGACGATACGGATGGAGGTCGTCCTCTGCAGTCTTCTTAGCAGCACCAGGCTGCGACGATTCTTCGGCAGGTCTTCCGCCCACACCGGGGCCCCGTACAGAACCCT
>JACXIV010000078.1:84316-242530 GCA_014737475.1 Bombus confusus | reverse complement strand
TCGTACGATCGTGAAAGTTCGTGAATTTAACCAGGAACAGAAGTAATTAACGAATAATCGTGAAATTCGAAGGAGAAGTACGTCTGTCCTTGTCGCACAATACAGCTGTCCTTCTCTGTGACGTAACGTATGTCCGTCCTTGTCGCAGTGTGTTGCTCTCCTTGTCTAACAACAGTTGCGCTACCTTCAGGTAATTTCTATAATCCTGGTAGCTCCTCGCAGTTCCAGCCGGCTCCGATAGATGACAGCATCGGTAGTAGACAAGGAGCGCACTACTGTGCGACAAGGACAGACATACGTTTCTTTCTAATTCATCGAATTTTCGCATAATTTACGGAACACGTAATAAATTTAAGAACTTTTCAGCATGAAGAACATAGTGCGGGATCTAAGGGAGCTTCTGCAATTACTTAGGGAGTGAATTAAGCACGTAAAATGTTGATATTTATGAAAAATCGCAGACCAGTAACACTGTAGCCGCGACGCCTGCTACGATAATTGTCGATTACTAATTATTTTCATCGAAATTCCGGTCGAAAACTGTGTGTGAATCTTCCCAGAGGTTCTATCTTTGTCGTACGATCGTGAAAGTTCGTGAATTTTACCAGGAACAGGAGTAATTAACGAATAATCGTGAAATTCGAAGGAGAAGTACGTCTGTCCTTGTCGCACAATACAGCTGTCCTTGTCTAACTGCAGTTGAGTTACCTTCAGGTAAATTCTATACTCCGATCAGATCCTCGCAGTTCCCGCGGGCTCCCATGGATGGCAACCTCTGGATGTGCGTCATAAACGCTGAAGTTACTATGTGAAGTCGATGGTAATTTACAAAGTTAATCCTCGAACAACTTCCGTTAGAAATTTGTGCTGTGTCTATAATATTTATACATACGTACACATGAATATAGTTCGAAATAAATATTTAGCGACTTTTAAGTTTTTTGTTATTTATTAAGGGATGGAAACAGTGCGTTCTTGTGGTTGCAAGGGAATAAGATCTTGTCTTCTCTGCGAAATTGAACATAAAATTGTGAAACCCAATCTTAAGACTCATTTTGAGGTTATGTCCGCAAAGTTTGTCTTTTTTACAAATAAGTTTTCTATTATGTTATATACTTGGGCAATTAATGTATTTGCTAGTATTGATATTTTTAATATTTTTTTAAAAGGTTTAAATTATTTATTTATCATTTAATTTATCCGTCAATGAAAGAAAGGAAAATAAGAATTTAATATTTTATATATGTTCTAAATGATTTCTATATATTGCGCCACATTAATCTTGAATGAATTTTTGATTTTATAATTAATCCCTTCTTGTCTTTTTATATTCAAAAATGTTCTTATATATATGTATATATATGTATATATTCGAAAGCATTACATGCATTATTTCCTTTGAAAAAGTAACATTGTTATTGAACTAGATAATCTTTTTTTTTTATAAAAATTATACACATAATATTTAAAAATTTTTTGTATGTCTTATTAACTATTATGGATTATAATATTTTAGAAATGTCCCAATTATGTATATTGTCCAAACTGTGACAAATCGTGGCCTGGTTGGGACGTTGATCTTTACAAAAATCATCCGTATCATCGAGGAACTGCCATAGAATTTCCTGGTGTTTATATAAAGGTACTTATTTACTTATCTGTATGTGACAGATCCTTTGATTGTTTAATTTCTAATTTATGGTAATATTATTAATTAATTTTGCCTTTCAAACAAATTTACATTTGACAATATAACAAGAAAAGAAAAAATGTAAAAGATTCTTTAGTGAAGGGAACTTTATAAGAAGTGTTACTAGAATAATAATTTTATTATTATTATTTATGTTTGAGATAATATTCGTAAGAAATTAATTTTAACCTATTATTTTATATTCACTTTTATATAAAGCTAGATTTTCTAAATCCTTGGGAAATTAGTTCATTGAAGAACGCGCTTGAAAGAATACCTTGGGAAGTTTCTCAGAGTGGAAGGAGGAAACAGGTATTTCAAACAAAATAATATATAACTACATTTATTATTATAAAATTTTGAAATACCGATAAAGTTTATTAATAGATAAGATAGGAAGATTTAGGAAATAATTTAAAAACTCCAGAATTTTGGTCCAAAATGCAACTTCAAGAAAAGAAAGCTTCGGTTGGGTTCCTTTAATGGTTTTCCAAAGTCTACTCAATTTGTGCAACAAAAATTTTGTCAAGTACCCATGCTTAATAATTTCCATACGGTAGAACAATGTACTTTAGAATATGACCCACTACGAGGAGCTTCTATAGATCCACATATCGATGACTGCTGGATTTGGGGTGAAAGAATAGTTACTGTGAATGTCATGGGTAACTCGGTTTTAACGATGAGTCCTTACCATGGTCCAGATACGAAATATAATTTAGAAAGCGTTGCAGAGTATTCCACTATACTCGAAGGCTTCAAATTTGATACAAATGATAAAAATGAAGGTAATAAAGATATCGTTGTAAGGCTCCCGATGCCAGAGGGATCGCTTATGGTTCTTTATGATAGTGCAAGGTAAGAAAATTTTCTTACAGACGTGGCTAAATAGTACTTGAACATCTATATTGTATTATATTTCTGTAATTGCTCGGCAAATTTAGTTATACAATTATTTTAATTGAAAGGTACAACTTAAGAGAAAGTATTTTATAACATAGATAAAATAGAATATAATGAATGTGAATTTTATTGCATTATTTGCATAATTACTAGATTCTCTTCTATATTTTTAACAGGTACAAGTGGGAACATTGTGTTTTAAGAGAAGATATAACTTCTAAGCGAATTTGTTTGGCTTATCGCGAATTAACTCCTCCATATTTATGCAGCTCAGCAAATAATGAAATAGTCAAAGAACTCTTAAAGAGAGCTTCAGTCTTTCAATGAAGTGTGACTAAGGTTTGGAAATAATTTGTTCCAACAAAGTATGTAATGTAAAATTTGTACGAAATATTTATATGCTTCATTATGTATTATGGAAATATATTAAATCCTTTTTTATATATATATATATATATATATATATATATATATACAGCTACAATTTTATAGAAACGTAATAATAAATAAGATATCTACTATTAGGTATTTAATTTCTAAAAAAAAATTGATGAAAAGAAATATTAAATTTAGAACAATATATAAAAATGGATCTTAATTAACAAGAAATGAAGAAGGGAATATAAAAAATAATTTTCTTTACAAAATAAAGATATTGACTTTTAGAACTTCAAAAAATTGAAAGATACTATTTTAATATAAATAAAATTATTTCGTATTAAGAATGCATAACAAAAGTAGAGAGTTCTAAGAATTCTTCAAAGGTTCAGAGGACATGTAAACAACAGGAAAAGTGGTAAAGGGATCTGATTTTCCCAATGGTTGGTAACCATTAACTAAACTCTCTCTTAATTCCCATCTACGTCTCTCCCTTTCTGTTTTTTGTCTTCTAATTGCTCGGCCTAGCATACAGGCGAACATTATTCCAGTTAACTAAAAATAAATTAGAATGTATGAAATGCTCTATTAAAACCGAAAAATTACATTTTTATCGATATGCCAACTAATTTAAATTTATTTTAGATTTGTTACAATATCAAACTGTAATAAAATATATCTTAAATTATATGTCAAATTAGGAATAAATATAATAAATACTAACCTGAATAAGAGCAATAGCTACAGCTCCAGTACCAATATAAAGGGCACTTCTGTGAATGATAATTGAAAGATGTTTGATACATCCAGTTTTATAAATATTTTTATTAATATCTGTCGAATGACAAGATGAAGGAATACTCATTCCTTGTTCTTCCCAATCATTATATCCATTGTATCCACAACAATAGAGCTGTTGAATAATATATTCTATTATGTAAAAAAACATTTGTTACATGTTTAACAAATCAATAATTTTGACAGATGACAATTATATAATGTAAGAAAGGAACAATTTTAGAAATATCTTTAAAACATCCTGCTTTAATTTTACAAAAACGTAATTAGATTGATTTAGTCTTTGTTCGTGCAAATAACTAGAAATATCTGTTATATATATGTATATACATATACATAACAGATATTTGTGTGTATGTATGTGTGTGTGTATATATATATATATATATATACATACATATATACACACACACACGTATATGTATAAATTAGCTGTTTTTATATATGTATATGTATCCTAGAAATTGAAATATTACTCTTGATTGTAGAAAATCAATGGCTTTCTTAGCTTCTTCGCTTCCTTCATACTGATGCATGGTCGCATTAATTTTTTCAGCAACAAGATCTTTTATTCCATCTTGTAGAGCGTAAGCTGCAATCCCAGCGATCAATTCCAAGACAAGAACTAATGAAAGCGATACTGCAAACTATGCAATTATAGTAATATATTTTTATTATTTGTTACATATTACAAGAGAAATAAACAAATTAGTACTAGATATATAAATTTAATAACGGATAATATTGTTCCAGCAAAGTCGAAGTATATAAAATAGAGAGAGAGAGAAAGAGAGAGATAACATAAAATTTATCAAATTTTAATATACGATACTTTCACATGATACCGGAAAGGAAGTATTAGGATGCTCACCACAAGAACCATACAGGTGCTCTCTCTAAGAGCTCCACAGCAACCCAGGAAAGCTATAATAAAAACAAATATCCCAACAACGATTAAGAGGGTTGCTGGAGAAAAGTAGCTAGGATCCAAGAAATGGGAGAAATCTTCGTAGACAGCATAAATTGTTGTTCCAACGGATATTATCATTATCCCCGTTAACTATAAATAAATAATTTCCATTATAATTTTATAAGAAAATGTAGGATTTGTAAATTAAAATTTGGGTCTACAGCATAATATTATAATAATATAAGTGAAAAATATTACGGGAGAAAATTGAATTATTTCTATATTTTTATTTTAAATTACGAGTTTGCATTTCATATATAGGCAATTAATTATAATAGCTATTTACGTAAGGAATTATTAAGGCATTTATAGTATTTGAGTACTCTATAAAATTGTTAATTATATACATGTATATATAATGTATTTTCATATAAATGAAATTGAATGTAAAATTCTTAACTAATACTTAATAATGCACACACATTGGTATTTTATATAGATATAGATAAATACATGATTGGATTTAAATATGTCATAAATATTTGTTAATTTTTAACGTCAACGACAAAATTTTTGGTATTGTTGATATTATTATAATGTCGCCGATGATAATATCAACTTTTTATGTTCCAAATTTTTTTATTTTTAATATGGTTTAAGTAGACACATTCGTACAAAATTGAATTGAGTCGAATCGAGTCATTGTCGAGAGAATGGGCTTTCGTTGGAACCGACAATTAAGTTATGATATAACTCCTTCACTATGGTATAGCTCCATCTAATTTTATAATAATCGCATCCGTGCTTTATATAAAGTACATCTTTCATTAACATGTTTATATTCTTATAAACATTCATTGTTCGTATTGTATTTTAAGAAATGTAAGATATTAATGTTATTATACAGGTAAAATCTAACAATACGAGCAAATGTTAAAACAAGTTTTATTTTCTTTCTCTTTAACGATATACTACGATACTTACATTTAATCATAGAGCAACAATCATTCTTGCAATAACTTTAATGATTTGGATGATAAAAATGTTTGAACCTGCAACTTCAAAGTGATTTAAAAAATTTATTTCCCTTATGCACTATTAATGGTATATGCATAAAAGTGCAAAGGGAGAAAATAATAAATTATATATCGATAAAATCAGAAATTTGCATGAAAGTTCCACTGATTGTTGTATAATTATTTTTTTAGTAAAAGTAAAGTTCGGTTAACAGAATTTTGTACGTTAACATTTTATACGTTTATGATAATGTAGTACAATATGCAGAAAAATCTTATTTTCTAACAAATCTAGGAAAACAATATGCAGCACTTTTCAAGTGATCTCCTCTAGATATTGCAAAATATTTAACAAAATGTTTAATTTACGCTATATAAAAATTAACAGTTGGCACGCGTAGCAAAAATATTACAAAAATATTAATTTCCGTTAAACAAACTAATTAGAACTTTTGCAATTTATAAGTGCATCTGAGTTCTTTATTGCAATTTCATTTTCAAAAATAAGAACACGAATTTCGTCGTCATTTCTAAAATAGACGGAACATTTTAGGAGATAGCAAAGAATGATATAGTAATTTAGATTTTACAGAATAATCGAGCGAAAATAGTAAAATTATCATTTCTAGATTAATGTTATCTTGGACTGAATAAAATTTCCGTTACATAAAGAAAAAAGTAGTCAAATATATTTATTTTTTACAAACTCAATGAATTAATGATATATCAGTTTTTAAAAGTTACGAAACGTATTAATGCTACTAATGCGGTTGTATTTAAACGATATTTATGTAGTATGTAGGTCGTTCAAATATATGTATGTCCATCAAATAGGGGCTGTCGAACCCCTTATCGTATTATATCAGTTAAAAAGTGTATACGTATTTTTTCGCTAAATGCAACATTCTGCAAGCAAGAAAACAGTGGAATTCTGTTATCGTTACCAATGAGACTACAAGAATATCTGAACTGATAAGACAAGTCATTTACGCTTGCAAGATAACGATTACCAATTCTGATGCCACTCGCAAAGAATGAGAATTTTCATTCTATCACGAAACAGCAGATCTATTTCAAACAATTTCTTTATCGTCTAACAATGAAATCACATTATTTCAGTTCTATACAGAAGCGAATTTCCGTAGCTAGTATTCGGTAGTAGCGTAGTAGTATTATAGTATTTATAGTGTTTCATAGTCTAGTATTTTGATGATTCTTATTCGTATAGAAAGCAAAAATTTAGTAATATATTGTGTGTCGCTGTTTTAAGGTTATGTATTGCTGTTTTTTCTTTTCTTTTTTAATTTATCGGTCGGCCGGTATATGGAGTTTGTCGAATATAAGCGAGTAAGAAAATGACGAAAGAAGGGTAGAGGGGACAAGGAACAGACATTGATGGTTCGCGACGTTGCAGACCTACTGCACGGTAATAATTCATCGGGGACCACCTCGTCTAGTCGATATCGATCCTCTTGTACATCCGAACGACAAAGTAGAACTATCTATTATCCGCATTTATATCGAGGGTCGACCTAACTTGTTGAATCTCAGGGCCGGGTGTAGGGAAAATCGACGACGCCACAGTTATCGTCGTAGTCAACCTCGACCCCGTTTATCGTTCTCATTTTTTCCTCGCGATTCGATTAACGTGTATTTACTTATTACTTGCCCATTTAATCGCATACATTTCAGGATGCAACTATTGAAGCCTCCGTTACACGCATAAACGCATACACGCAAATACACTAGCCAGCAATTTGATCAATAACCCACTAGGATACAGACGGATGAAAGGAGCAAAGTCCACGGATCTAATGTAAAATAATTAATTAATTGCACAATATGTCTATCCCTGAAGGACTACTACTACTACTACTAGGTGGCACCTTCTCGCACGTTATACTAACGTAGATCACATTTATTAAATGACCTATTATAGGTCAATTATTACTTTACATGCTGATTAGCCGATTATTTCCAAGTATCTTGAATTATTTTGCTATTTTATTCGTTTTTTTATAACAATCCCAAGTATGATGCATCGTACCCTTTTGGAATTTATATATGTATTATACTCCATATATTACATAAAGATTTTTCACTTTATGTTTGTTTGAATATCTGTTTGAAGGAAAATAGAGAAACAAATAGAAATATATGAAAACAAATAAATTGCATTATGTCTATTTAGCATTTGTTACTATTTTCCTATTTGTTTGTTTCGTATTTATCCATAAATGTTTCAATATGTATACATAATATATATACCGACGGGGAAGATTACGTTGGATTAATTATCATCGCTTTGATTAATCCGTAACTTGTTTGCTTGATTAATCAATCAAAGATTAACGCAATGTCGGTGGAAAATTACAAATAACGCACGAGGAAACATTTAAAATGAGAAAAAAGATGGGAAAAGTGAACAGTTGAATTCACAATTAAATGGATGGATATGATCGAAGGTTAATGGTCGAGGTAGAATAGTCGAGGTAGAAATCGGTTTTGTATGTATCTAGCAAACGCGACGTATAAATGATCTTCGAAGGATAGGCGAAAAGAAAATAAAAGAATGTGGTTACAGACCACAAAGAGGGAGTTAACCGCGCAAAGCAGGTACTTGATGCAACGTAGGCCAACGTCGAGGTGTGTGGGAGCCATTTTGGTGTCCGAGAATCCTCTTTCACGCAGGTGCACTACGGAACTGAACGTGGAAACACCTAAACTCGATTCGATGTATCGTATTATCTACTGATAAAGCGGCATACGTACCGACGACACACGTAGCGCTGCTTACTTGCTTGTTTTTATGAACATTTATCCGTTTATTCTCTCTCTCTCTCTCTCTCTCTCTCTCTCTCTCTCTCTCTCTCTCTCTCTCTCCTCTTTACTCAATACCTATTCGTCCTTGTCTGTTTTTGTAGCTATTCGCGGAAACACATGTTATAATAAATATAACAGTTGACTAAACAAAATCATTGAATCGTAAAAAGAAAGATTAGTTCTGCTGCGAGCTTCGACTAGAGGATTTGATTTAACACGGTAACACACAATTTAGAATTTCTTATCGTAATATTATCGTCATCGTTATCGTCACTGTAGCAATAGAATTTTCGATGTTTTGATTATTGCAAATTGAAAACAACGTAGACGTTGAAAACATTTGCACAAAGCCAGAGGATTTGAAGTATTAATATAATAACTTCGACTAAAGAGAACACGATTAGGTATATCGTTATACGCAGATTAGATTACCAGAATTAGGACTATATCGCTACTATTATTATACAGTAAGGTGTCTCAGCTAATTAATCAGCTAATTATTTACGATTATACAAAAAGACTTGTTAGTACAAAGTTGAACTATTTCAAAGACCGCATGTAATGGGAGAAAGAATTTTTTCTCAAATTCATTTTTCCTAGGAGATTGTAAGGTTATTGGTATCTTTTTAAATAAGATTTTGTACATGTTTTTACCCCTGTCGATGTGATTTTCTATTCCCTGTATTCTTTCTAAACTATGGGTCCCGATCCCATGTAAGGTCGCGTAACAGAAATATGGGTTCGTGGAAATTTTTGCAACTGCCGCAAGCCCGGCGAAATGAAAAATATCAATCATCCGTCATGAAGGGATCAAAGGATCAAGAATTCATCAAGTTATTAATCAACATAGGTGTAAAACACCAGCTTTCTAAAAAATCGTTTAAATGGATTTTTACTTGGAATTAGGTCAAACTGTGTTTTTTATATCTCCCTTGTAACAATACTAATATTCAGCGATTTTCAACTTTTATTGTATGTTTAAATACAGCTATATATATATATATATATATATATATATATATATATATATATCGCGTAGGCCACGTAATCGGCAAATTTACATCGTGTGACATTTAGGAAAATACTAGGCATCAAGCTGTAACATAAAGAACCTGCAAATGGTCGGCACTGGCACATCGACCGGCCGCTACGCCCATGCGTGAAAACACAGACCATGACTCATGCGTCATCACGTGGGTATGTAATTCAGCACACGTTCATTATTCATACTCTGAAAAGTATTACGAACCGCGCTTAATTTTATTTCAAACCAAGAATCTTTTCTTCGCTCAAGTTCCCTTTAAGCTGTTTCAAGCGTTCTATTCGTCTTCTTTTATCTTAAATTCGTTTTTTAATAAACTTACATAATTCAAATGGAAACGATCAGTAAAATAGCAATTATCTTATACAGGTAATAGACTAGATGGTCAAAAACTAAATCATAACGTACATATAAACAAGAAAAAATTATATCAAATATTTGATGGAAAAAGACAAACTGGATGGAAAAAATTGTAAAAGACTGACCAGTAGCGGAGAGAAGAATCATATGCTTACCACGATATTTCCGCCTCCGAATCAAATAACGTTTCCCTCTGACATTTTTTCCTATCATCGATAACAAGTGAAATATCCGAAGTACCCAAGTTAGTAGGATACCCTGTATATGTAGCATATGTACATGAATATAACCGAATTATACTTACTGTATTATCGTTTAATATCTCTCGATTTAGAAATGAACTGACTGCAGCTCAACACATATTTCTGTAGTTAGTAGTGCTACATTTATATAAAACCTGCTACCCAATATTATACGGTGGCAAATTGTGTTAAATGATAAAATTTCATTTAAATTACTCTGCAACATCGAACAATAATGTTTAAATTGAAAATGTAGTTTTTTCTCCTCATGCGCACATATTCATCACGCATACATGGAAATGCGTACATTATACGTACAAGGAAGCTTGTTTTTTTATGAAATGATGAAAAATCGTTTTCTATTCTTTTATTTCATGTACAAACTGAATGCACAACATTTTACTTCTTCTAGTAGAGATCGCAAAACTTTTATATTATATTATATTTACTGGAGATGTAGGCATCGGTAGACAGGATGGATTACTAAAACCTGAATATCTAAATGTCTCCTTCGTTTTGAATAATATTGAAAAATGTATAAAGCATAATCTGAGTAGTTCCGAAAGAAAGGAAGCACACGATGTACGACAGAACTATTTCTGTGGCCATTTTTTCGAATGTATCGAGATATTATTACTATTATTATTATTACTATTATTATTATTATTATTATTATTATTATTATTATTATTATTATTATTATTAAAATTATTCTTTTTTTTTTTTTTTTTTTAGGAAAACATCCTGTATGTGGATAAGGTATGTCGCGTAAAATCAATGGGAAGCTAAAGTTTTCACGTTTCACACGTGCTGAAACATGTAATTTGTGACACTTTCGGAAAGACAAAGTGCATGAGAGTCGTGTTTAGGCTCGATATAATGTCAACTTGGATTCTAAGTAGAATATTAATTTATATATAACATTTGCAATCCAAGATTTAGAATGCCTAAATGCACGTCACTGGATCCACTTCGATTACAATGTACAATGTACAAGCAATGATTTTAATGAAAAATGTTTCAAATAAAAGTTAGATGGTTTCGAGAGGAACATAATTTGTCGCGATTAGCTTTTTCATTAAACATTAATTATCGAAAACAAAGGAGATATTTAAATTTTTCAGTCTTCATATCATATTCAATAGCTTTTTTGATTACAATATGATAGTAAATCTTAGAAACGTAAAAAACTTTTTTATTGAACGCTTCTTTAATGAGACTATGATTATAGCTTTCGTTTAGAATCAATTTCTAACCTTCATTTTTTCATGATGTACGTGGTACATTCTCAAATCGCTAAAAAAATGTTAGACAGACTCGTAACTGTTTCTAATCGATCGAGCTAAGAAAACTGAGAACCAGATTCCCATCGCCTGAAACAAATAACAAACTGACATGATGAACTATCTTCATATTTGAAAATGACAAATACCTATCATATATAGAAGCAAAATTATGTCAATCTATAATCTTCGTTTAAATTTCTCAATCGTTTCTACCTTCTTGCATTTTACTTTACTTTTTACTTTTCATTTACACATGCCGCTGCTTGACATTGATAGTGGCGCAACTCAAAAAATTTCAAATTTGCTATAATGGTATAATTGTTTTTATCATGTAAAACGACATTGTATTTATAATTCTATCAGTTTTGCATCATAGGGTAGTTATATTAATAAGGCCTGTATTTGGTATTTTGAGAAATATGAATTTTAAAAAGAGCCTTCTCGAAAGTTGTTCCTTTTTTTAAATGTATGCTACTATCAGTGCCAAAACAGCGATGTGATGATTACCTGAACGAAAGCGATGCCGAGTCCAACTCCACCAAGTTGCATAGCATGAGATTTAACGAAAGAAAGGAACTTATTATAGCAACCACCGTAGTGTACCTCTGCTGACGTAACACTGCAATTTGTCGGTTTCACGCCTGCTCCATGAATACAACACGAGGCAGGAATGTCTGTCGGGTTCATGTGTGCAATAGTTACCCAATCGGACGCGTTTGATGTCCCGCAACAATCGAACTGCAATAATATTCGTTTGTATGATTCCCAAGTATTAAGCTCGCTTTATTTAAGAACTAGAATTTCCGCACAAGTAACTAATATAAATATTATACATATACTGAGGGGAAAAAAGAATCAAGAGGTTTAAAAAAATAAAGAAACTTTACGTCGCGCTGAAGATTATTCCAAACAGTTGACACTTCTGAACTGTTTTTATACATCTGCATTGAATCTTGCATTTTATCCTGAATAATTGAAGACGCCCTGGCTCTTAGAACGTATCCAGATATACCACCTGAGAATTCCAAAATAAAAACGACCACCAACAACGACGTGAACTGAAATCAGGGAATTACATTTTATTGTTAAACTTTAATTTCATCTACCGGTATAAAATTTTGACTAAGCTGATGTTAGATGTCTCGTGACAAAAGATATAAGAGAAGGAACATCGATAATATGTTCGTATGTTCGTAAAACAAGGATAATTATAGAGAAAGGGGCACGCCGTATTCACTTATCTTTTTTTATTTATCTTAAAGGTGATTAGCATCAATGAGCCAGAATATACCAGAATGGTAATAAAATTTAATTGAAGATTTTTGCGGATATCTTGGAAACGAAGGCCGAATGATGGTTACATGTATGGGAAAAAAAATTGTTTTATTGATTTGAAATGTGCCCTTTCCCGTATAATTACCAACTACGTAAAAGTCCAAATTTATTTATTAAAAAACTACTCGTTCAAAGATTACCTAGAGTTACTATTACGTTACCTATTGTAATTTTCGATTTTAATAGAAATTTGAAGAGCTAATACGAAAAAGCATAAAAATTTGTTTAATAATATATTACCGTAACTATCATGCAATAACTTTCGCGTACAGCGCCGCAACATCCGAAAAAGGCTATGAAAAATATAACTGCACCGATTGCAATCAGCAGAGAAGGAACAGATAAAAATTTATTATCCAGGAAATGTTGATAACTGTGATAAACTCCATGAATCCCAATACCAATGGATAATAAAATTATACCCGTGATCTGAAAATAAGAATACATACATATTTTCTACACATATCATCACTTTTCTCATTTTCGAATACATTATAATATAGACTTAAATGAATTGTAATGTTATTTTAACATTAACGTTATAACGATCGGCGACGCTTTTCAGCGATTAAATCTTGATTCACGTTAGCGATCAAAGATATCGTCAGATCACGATCAATCGAAATCTAAGATTATACCGAGGAATTCACAAATCGGATCACAGATTTTTATTTGACTTGAACGAACTGCCTACTACTATGAATGCTCTCGTTAGATTACGTGTAAGCGATTTTGCCCAGTACCTGACTTAATGTATTCTGAACGTATTGTTATCGCCAATGCGAATAAAGCGCTTAATGACAGCCGACTCCACTGTAGCGTCGTGTGATTAAATTCGTATTTTGTAAGTTGTTAAAAGAACCCGCCGACCCCTGAGAAAAGTTATTCCCGAAAGTAGCCGATTGTTTTAGTGTTTATAGAAATCGATTTCTCCCAGAATACTTTTGTCTTCTATGAACATTGGCTTATAGAGTACGTCATAGAGTGAAATAAATATCGATTTAAGTTATTCTAGTTACATATTGTTTTTTGTTGGTATTATCTTTTGCTGTTCTTCAATTGCTAGGCTATGGTTACAGCGAATACGTGCGCTCGTAGATATATGTACGTCAGAATAGTAAAATACCTATACGATAGACTTTTATGAGTATATACACACATATGTTTTGATCTTCAGATATTTCATTCATCAGACAACAATTTATTTACGTTAGAACATGCATCTATTGTAACGGTAGCCTTAGTTATCTCAAATTCATTTGTTCTATAACAATTTGATGTTGCTTGAGATTTTCCCTATTTCCCTATTTTAAATAAAAATTTATTTTTCAACAAATTTTGTCATATATAAATTATTTAGCTCTGTTTACATTGCAAATTGAATCAACAGAAAATCAGATTAGAAGATCTTTATATCCAATTACTGACTGACAGGAGAATGAGGCTAATACGAAGCCATGATTTAAAAAAAGTGCGATTGCTTTGGATGTTCATAAAATCCCTAAACACGCGTTATTAAAAATGGGACACTTTCACTAACAATCTATAAAGAAATGTAAATTGTTGGGTCTTTAAGCCGAAATGAAATTTAAAAATATGTGAAACGAGGAAATTAGATGAAAATTACTATTTCGATCAACATTAAAATAAACATTGCAAACAGGATAATACAAACAATTATTTTAACAAAGCTGTCAACTAAATATATTACGCTTTTTATTACATTCTATGTAAAACTATAATTACTGTGTCTATATATCAATCATTTCCCAAGTAATTGCAAACTATTTTCTTAAATTGCGAACGTTGAATTAATTTAATTAATTAATTATTCCAATTAAAAATTTTATTTTGTTCCATACCAACAAAAGCAGATCGGATTATAGAATTGGTATCGTCTAATCAACATTCATTATTTCAATTACGTCTTTAATATTTCTATAAAATAAACGGAAATTTCAACTGCTGCGGTGTCCGAGCGGTTAAGGAGATGGACTTGAAATCCATTGGGTTCTACCCGCGCAGGTTCGAATCCTGTCCGCAGCGTCTTTTTTTTCCATTTATATAAAACGATTTTTTAGTATCTTTAAAAGTATACAGATTGCACGTGAGTACAATATGCTGCCTCGTCGTGTAATGTACATAGATTTCATAATTAAAAGGTTAAATCTACTTCATTATGGTTGATATCAATGTTAATAGCTCTATCTGCATAATTTGTTTCCATTTATAACAATTATTGTAAACAAATATGATAAATATTTTTATACAATGAAAACAAGATCTTTTTTATATTTGTATTATAGCTTTGTGTGTGTGTGTGTGCGCGCGCGCGCTCATATATATTATATTATATTATATTATATTATATTATGTTATATTATATTATATTATATTATATTATATTATATTATATTATATTATATTATATTATATTATATTATATTATATTATATTATATTATATTATATTGTATTGTATTGTATTATATTATATTATATTACATTATATTATATTATATACTACTAATGTGTAATTTTCTTTTCTTTCTTTTTTCATATAGGTTTCAACGTCGTATCAATTGCACCTATGATGTTATTAGCGACGACAATATGAGCAGATAGAAATTTACTAGTTAGATTTTGCTAAATAACATTATATAACGTACGACGCATGTAATCAAATCGTAATGTAATAAAATTATTGAAAAATACAGATAAAAAATATCTATACGTATACAAACTAGCTGTATATACATATATATATATGTGTGCACAGTCGCGTGTTTTTCGTCTTTTCATCTTTTAACTGATATTCATGATTCATTGTATGAGTGCAATACGCAGTACTTTACTGCGACATATTTATATACATGTTTACTTGATAGAAGTCTACATATATACGTAACTTAAGAGCAGGAAAACAACACGCAAATGTATCATCATATACGAGAAGACAGATCATATCACTATGACAGATCTCTCAACTAGTTTTATATCAATATGCAATTAGTTTATTATAGTTAACACATTTAATATATTGAGTATTAAAAATTAAATATAAATGTTAATTATTGTAATATGTAAATTATTCTATTATGATATTAAATTATTCTAATAGCATTCACAAGAATTTAGAATATATATCGATATTTATAAAACGTAAATTAACGCGTGTCTTCTATGGCTTAAATAAAGTAAATTATGAAAAAGAACATAACGTTACATCGAATTATCACGTTGACGGGATTTGTATGATTTAAGAAATCAAGAGGAAGTAAAATCATGCGGAACCATCGAATTATGATACCTTTTTGAACTACGCTGTACTTTCAGTATGGTTCCATAATCAAAAGATGCTTAAAACAGAACTTCTATCATTTTCTCAATATAATAAATAATTCAATATTTTGAACAATTTTCGAGAAACGACGTACAACAGTAAACTTATTAAAGTACTTAAAAACTAAGGATTATTATAACAATGAAAACACAAATTACTCACAACGAAGAGTAGATTGAAGATGAACATCAGATATTTGACACATCGTGAACCAAGAGATAATTTCATAGTAGTAACCATTATTTTCTTACAATTAAACGAGACCCTCTTTTTTAATTTCACAATATATAACTATATACCTAACTACGTTATATTTTCTCCACTCCACCAACGTTAAAAAAAGGTGCAGAAACCGGCTAACAACATCGCAACGATTCACTATGTTTAGACAGTAATCGCGTGGTTGCGTGTCCAAGCGCATGCGCAATCATAATACTCTTAACCAAGGTTACGAAACTTCAAAAGTTACCAAACGCAAAATTCTTTTTATATATTTTTGTGCATATGCTAACTTCTATCATTCGTCCCGATTGAAAACCAATTAAAAATAATATTACAATCAATCAATATGGGAACACAAAGCCAAATAAATGCAAAGTTTTATATATATGTACATATATGAAACAATTAATTTAAACGTGAATCCTCAATTATCTTGGTTAAGATTCATAAAAAATATTGCACAGCTATAATATATACACAGAGGCTTATATCAGACAAAAATTATTGGAACATCGAAATTGCACAGATTTTGAATCAATATTCTTATTACGATCATCATAATAATAATGAGATTTATCATATCTAACTATTAAAACAAATAAAAAAGGTATTACAGTAAGTATACATAATATAATATTGATATAGTACAATTTTCGCATAGCAATTGGAGCAGCATAGTGTTCTAAAAATATGACGAAATACAGATTATGCATGAAAATATGAAATATGTATCTGATTTACATTTACTATAATAAACAATATTTTCTTGATTACACTTACCTATTCAACATACTGTATGTAATTTACCATGTATGTAATTAGTGATATTATCATTCTTATTTGGTAAAAATGACAAATATATGTATATACAATATATATTACAAAAATATAGAGATGTTGTTTGCTGCTAAGATTTTTTAATTGATTTCTGAAATATATTCATGAGACTTACTTGAGAATAAAAATAAAAACAACTTGCTACTTAATTTTATTACTAATTTTATAACAATCAAAATTAATAACGAATTTAATAACGAATATAGAAGTGTAAAAAGTTAATTAAAAATTTCTCCGTATGTAGTAGAATAATAATAAAATACTAAAAATTCAAAATTTAACATTATAAATGCATACAGCAGTCTTATAGAAGCAAAAATCAAAATAATTTCAAGTCGATAAAACGTGAAACAAGTATTATATGAAACTGAAGCAAGTAACATAGAAATGCATCGTTTTTATTATAATGCGAAGAATCGATAGTAAGGGATTATAAGAATAGACTCCATTGCGAATGATATATCATATAACTAGCACTTCCAACTTCATGTCTATATATTTCATTTAGATATAATAATTTTATATTATTTTACTACACTTATTCTCGAAATGTTAATCTCTTTTTATCAAAAAACGAACGCTATATGGAAACATCTTATTGGAAGAGAAATATAAAATATATATGTAGTATATGAACATAGATGTATATATTGATAAAATGAAAATTTAAAATTATATAATAAATTGAATATATTAATGCAATACGAAAAGCAATTTCATTATGAGTATATTGTATAATCCAAAAAATATTGTTTTACATGTTATAATTGTTCTTTATTTTATTTCAATTCCTGATAGTTACTCAATTAAACAGGAAATGCCATATCTGAGATTCAAATTTTTTATTAGATCTACGTTAAAACTATTAAAGATACACGCAAAGATGTAAATCAAGTGTTGTGAATAATAAAATAAAAATGAAGTGATCAATAATAAACTTGTACCGTTACTCGCTATTGTGCATTGCTAAGGTGTAGTGTTGAATGAAGTTGTATTGCGTTTGTTCAAGGCGTCTTATATAAACTGTATTAATTAAAATAAAACAATGCATTTACAGGATAATGTACAAGGCTCATCAGAATTTAACTGTTATAGAATTGTTATCAAGTCGATAATTTACTAATAAAGGTTATAATTTCATTTGACGAATTACAATCTACATACATGTTCATATATATGTTATAACACATATAGTGAAGTATAAAAAGAAGATAAAAAAAGAATGTTAGTCATTTGTTTTAAATTCTAATCAATTATAAATATGACAATACGATTCGTTTCTATGCACGTATATGTAGGTATCGTGTTTCATTTTAACTTAACTTATAAGGTACCACATTCATGTATATCTCTTGGAGGCTATTTCCTATTGTGCATTTCATTAACTAATACATACACACACATATTATATATACACATATTATATAATTATAAAGTTTATTTATTTAAATAGATAAATATGTATGTATAACTTTTACGTTCTAAGCATAAAATAAAATAAAAAAGAAAGAATATTTAAATTTATTAATAATTTTTAATACCTACTGAGAAGTTTAATGTTTTATGTTATTTTTATTAAATGTATTATACTATGCTTCTTTATTGTATTCAGGTTTTTACCTATTACAATACAATTTTAGGTATGTACACGTTCAATACATTTTCATTCTTATTTTAAATCTTATTACATTATATTCTCATATAAAAATAATTTGCAACTTTTTATTAAATTAATCTTTATGGCTTGAAAAATTTACATTTCTATAAAATTTTAAATTAACGAAAAATTGTGTATAACTTTGAGAAATGAAATTGTATATAATACATATAAGGACATGTAAAATTTCTTTGATATACTTTATTCTGATTCTGTTTTTATTTCCATTTAAAAGATTTCTAAATTTCTTCATTATTCTTTAAAAAGTATGATATATATAACTTATATAATACACAAGTATTTGTATGTTTCATAAAATGTTGAATCCTATATATATCATAGATTAAAGTCACACTTTGATATAATCAATATACGACTTGCAAATATTTACTGTGTTACTTGTCTATATATAAAGATACTTATATACCTAACCCCGTACTTATAATACTCATAATTCTAATTAGAAACAATAATTAGAAAATAATTTTGTATACTATATCTATATACATATTTGACAATAATGTAGTCACTTTAGAAATATTTAGAAAGTAAAATTTAAAGCTCGAGGCTCTATGAGAAATATGGTCGGTTCTTTAATAAATTATTGGAAAGGTGCGCACGCATCCACGTCAGGCAGGGTGGAGAGATGAAAATATGACTATTCTTTGGTGAGCTGTTGAAGTGGATAGATGATCCGAGTGCATAATTTTGACGTAATTCTATAAAGAACGCACACAGCTTTCATATTGTTTGATTACATTGATATTTATCATTTTTGTACTTGATCTTATCCTTCTCGAAGTCAGTGAATAGTGAGTGTAAAAATGGTGTCCGGTGGAATGGCTTGCATCAAATACCTGACGTTTCTTTTCAACCTACTATTTGCCGTAAGTATTTGCTCCATGTTCTGCTCGTTACTTATATTCTATTTCATAAGTTCCAACTGTGTTTGATCTCATTCTTTCGATGTTTATTTAACACTCATTTAGGACTTTCTTAATTTCGATAAATACACAAATTAAAATTAAGCAAAATAAACAGCGATTCCAATTGTATTAAAAATAAAAATATTCAAATGATTGAAATTTAAAGTAGCTATAACGTATGGTACCCATAATCGTCGTTGTGCGAAAATTAGATTCCATCATTTGAATATTGTTTTTTATTCCATCGGACCGAGAATTGTAGATTATTTGATTTGATTACATACACAATAATCCTGAACCGCTGAATTCCTAAAATTGAGACCTACATTTTTGGATAGCAAGTGTCGAAAATTATTAAAAGACAAATAAAAAGAGCAATAATTTTATGTCCCCTAAATCGAAATTAAACCGATTATTATTTAATATTTTGTTGATTCTACCGTGAAATCCAAGTATTTAATTTCCAATTCGTATATACCTACATATTTAAGTACCTGTTCTAAAGTAATCAAATTAATACTAAAATATTTATTAGAAACCAAAATTTTTCATTCAATTCTCTCTTAAAAAACAAAATCGAAATCTGCCTTTTCCTTTTTTTTATTATTATGCAAGTGTACTCATATCTGTACGAGTTACTCTTACATTTGGGTGGGTATTTATGGTTTCTTATGTTAGTCACGTATGTATACGTAGCTGCACATAACCTCATGAATTATTCCTTTGTAAATCTACTCAACGTTTATATGTTGTTATCTATTCTTATAAGCACTATTTTGAAATATGATAATATTTTATTAAATCATATTTATTAAATTTAGATTAAAAATAATTGGTGTAAGTATAATAATTATCGAAAATAGCTTATGTAAAATCTAACCCGAACCTATTTTTTCAGTTTTGTTTTTTATTGCAAACAATAATCATAAATTAAAAATTTTTAAAATTTCATTTTTATATTTTGATGACTAATTGGTAAATACGATGTTATTGATCACGGATCGGAAGTAACGCTGACGCTCGCTCTGTGCAAACAATTCGAGAAATTAGTGGGGATAACACTGCAACTATCAAGCGAGATGATAATGTGTCTGTTAAACGAGAAGTTACATTTTGTTCCTGGTAAAAAAAAAAAAAAATAATATCTGCATACATTTCAATTGTAACAAGAATTGTGTAATATGAAATAAATAAATTTTAAACATCTTCATTTAATTACTGTGCTTATTAGGTCCATTTATTGTTTTATTATGTTACAAATAAATTTAAATTATTTTAAAATTACAATCGAAATAAATGAAGTTATACGTTCATATATAATATCAATTAATAATATTAATAATATTAATTAATATTGATTACATAAACATTACGGAGTATGAGCTTTCCAATTTATCAAGAAATGCATATTCTTAAAAGTTTCAATATGTTTATTGTATTATTACATAATATCTCAATATTATATTATGTTATAATACATTATAATAATTTTTAGTAATATTATTGCTGTTATTGTCATTGAAAATAACTGTTAAATTTTTCTGATTACAGATTACAGGAATTGTATTCATTGCAATTGGCACTGTGATCTTGGTGGTTTATCATGACTACAATAATTTTATGGAAAGTTTCTTCTTTACAGCACCAATATTGATGATTGTAATTGGTGTTATTGTGTTTATTGTGTCATTCTTAGGTTGTTGTGGAGCTGTCAAAGAGAATCATTGCATGATAGTAACGGTAATAGCCTGCCGTTATTTATACAATAATATTTATATAATAATTTTTATATGATAGTAATAGCCAATATTTATATAATAATTTTGTATATCATAATTTTTTTTATATTAGAGTAAATTTTTCTATAATCATTTAACTATAGCAAATATAAATATCTAATTAGGATTAAACCTGAAATCTGATTTACTTTTCTAAGAAAAAGTATTTTTTTAATTAATCTTAAATAACAATCTTTGTTTTCTTATATTTGTTCCATACAGTTTTCAGTGTTACTGCTTATAATCTTTGTACTTGAATTTGGTTCTGGAATGATTGGATTTGTTTTGAATAAAGAAGTACGTGCATTGATAAAACATCGATTAAATGCCACTATGGAAGAATACTCAACCAATAATGATATTCGTAAATCTTGGGATATTATGCAACATGATGTAAGTATGCTTAATGATGCTTATTTTCACTAAAGAGGTTTGAAATATAGAAAGAATAGATTTTTATAGTAAAACTTTTCAAAGTATTTATGTTATATTACTTTATATTAGTAGTATTGAATGTAAATATGATATATATTATTAATTATTTTGATATTCAACTATTCAATATAAATTAGTACATAATAAAAGTTAATGTGCTAATTCAAAATCTCTATTATATTTTCTCATTGAATTTTGATAAATATATATTTCAAATAAACTGCCAAATTGTAGTTGGAATGTTGCGGAATGGTTGGCCCTACTGACTGGGCTCATGTTGGATTCCCAGAAAATACTGTACCAAACTCATGTTGTAAAGAAGTACCAGAAGGAAGTAAATGTGACTCAAATTCGATTCATATACATTTAAATGGTTGTTTGAGCAATCTTCAGGCTGCTGTTGAGTATAATACTTTGACCTTGTGTAGTATTGGCATTGGCATTGCTACTATTCAGGTAATCTTTATTATTTACTTCTTCTAATTTAGGATATTTCTATATTATTCATAAAAAAAAGTAAACATTGTTCCTAAATTTAAAAAGAAGATATCAAGGAAATAATTTTATAAAAATATACAAATCAATCATTGCAAAGATATATATCATTCATTCGTAACATAATAACGAAAAAGTAATACTCTTCTGCATTATTATGCCATTTTTGATATTTCATAATTTAATAAGGCCATATTGTTCGCATATTTCTTGTTTGCTGTTGCATGACATTTATTTGTTAAATGAAGGTAATATATTATTTATTAACGGAAAAAAATAAGATTCATATATTGAAATCGAATCTGTTTGTTTCAGTTACTTGGAGTCGTCTTTGCATGCTGCCTGGCACGTTCAATTCGTCGCGAGTATGAGACTGTGTAAGCAGACAGATACCTCCAATTTTAATGCCTAGAAATTGCACTCAGACTTCAAAATATGCTCTTTTCCTTTCACTCTCTTACATATGTATATTGTTTCTGTGTTCTTCTTTAAGTAACAGAGTATTGCACAAATAGCACTTTATGTTTTTTTACCATGCTGCACAAAATAATATATAAAAAGTTCGCTTCTATATAAACTAATTAATTAATGCTATTATCAGTAATAATGTTTTATATTTTATATATGTAGGTAACATCACATTATTATTCCCCGTTATTATAACTATTTAATACTGCAATTGTTGCTATTGCTATTACTACTGATTGCCAACATTATTATTAACATTAGTAACAGTGGTAACGAAAGCAGTATTACAACTTTTACTTTTGGATTTGAACATATTAATTTATTCTTAAAATTGCAATTTTGATATCAAATGAAACAAGTGTTTTTGTGCAGTATCATGTCTTTTATGACTGTTTCTTTAAGACTGACCATTTTTATTCTATGTTAATCGAGAAGAATCTTTTGTACTTTGTTTATAAACTGCACAATGAGATTCAAGAACTGCAAACCAAAAATTATATATTTATGTTAAGAGATTTTTATGTTGAATACATATATATTTACATGTTTGTCTAATAATTTATTCATGGATAATAGTGTATATTATCTCAGTTTCTATTTGACCTTGTATGTATACACATAGTATTATTGTAATTGTTAAAAATATTAAGTCTTTTTTGTCAAATAATTTTAGTTTTCTTTTATTAAATTTAAGTTTCTTTGTAGTTCTGTGAAACATAATTTAACACCGTAACATTTTAGATTTTATGTGGTATTTTCCGAAATAGTCTACAAGCGATAAATACAACTTTTTAAAAATACCACAATAAAAACACGATGTATAAAACAACAATTTTTAACTAGAAAAAGTTATGTTCAAATAAAGAAAGATATTTAAAAGGCATTATGGTCTAATCATCAAATAAAATAAAAGTAATACTTATAATAATCACTTTGATTTATGTTAATTCATTATTTTTTACTTACTTTCCTTTTTAATTTGATAGTTGCACCATCGTGCCTTTTATTTAGTTAAAATATTATTTCATTTAAAGATAATAGATAAATTATTGTCACAGAAAGATGATCTAAGAAAATTTATGTAAAAGGTAAAACGTTCTATATTGTTCATACAAAGTTTACAGAATGTTGGTATAATAAATTATGATTAGAATCAGTAAATATGATTATATGATTACACAGTTGTATGTTTAAAGAATTTTGGAGACAATTTTGTATTTTAAATGGAACAACTTGTCTTCTACACTGATACAAGTTCAGTATTGTTAATAAACAACTGTGTTTGATTTATACTGACACTATATTATATTCTTACTTCTACTATATTCTTTGAGAATTTAGAGCTAAGCTTTCCATTATCTGGATGTTACACTGGATTATGATAAAAGAAACGGAAAGGTTTATTTCTTCCTAGAAAACTAGTGCTACGTATAAATAATTCTATTGGTTTTCAAAAAATATTAAAGGGAAATATTATCATTTAAATATTTCATTTAAGATAATACTTCATTTAAATGAAGATATTAAAGTAACATTCACATTGTTTTCGTATTTTTTCCCGTCTTTCTTATTGCCTTAAAATGAAATGTCTGAGTAATTATTATATATGTACTGTGTATGTATTATATATGTATGTATATAAATGTGAATAACAATTAAATCTTATTTATTGTTATTTAATTTATAATTACATGAAAATATGAAAGTACATAAGTTATATATATATATATATAATTTTTTTCTTCTTTTTTTTTCTTACTTGACTTCCTAGTTAAATCGAGTTACGAGTCGCGACGATCGCGGGACGTAACATAATATAGTAAAAATAAAAGTAATCTTTATCTTCTTCTTCTTCTTATTTGTGTCAAAGACAGAATTCTCATAAGTTTGAAAGCCGCCTTCCAATAAATATATTCTGATTGAAATTTAGTATTAATGGAAGAACTATTTCAAATAAGTAAAAATCATACGTCAAAATTTCAAAACAACTTAAATCTTTAATATTATCGATTTGAATAGTAATGTGATTAATGAATAGCGTTATAATATACAGTATGTAACATAATATTAAAGATTTTAAATGTAATTAAGATCCTTATTTTGGGAAGCGTAGATAACTGTGCACCTTCTCGCTTGCAACTTAAGGTATTCAACGTTATCTATTAGAAGTTGCGTGTTATTACAGTCAACTTAATTAATTTCTACTTCCAGCGAGACTGCAGCGCACTGATTCAACACCCAATAGGAGGCATTATAACTAAATATTGTTCGTCGTGCATTCATTAAGAGAATAATTCTAGAGTCGTCGCAAGACCATTTACTTAGAACTTGGCTGTAGATTAATCAATATTTATCTGCAGTCTAGCTTAAGAAGAAAGCAAATTATTGGAGAATATAATTCAATATACTGCCATTATCTGCCAAATGATTGAAACCAATTGTCTCTTTCTTAGACTGCACTGTATGTGGAATTAAAGCTTATGGCACGGGAATGTTTAAAAAAGAGATGGAAAGGTCATAACATATTTGGCTTGACATTTATTGCAATTTAAAGGGCTCTTTCAGAACTTGATTTCTTGGAAAGAAAAATTGTCTTTCAAATTTTAATTCTGTGTAACATATTAAATTCATTCTAACTATTGTATTTATATAAAATATATTTTTTGTATACACATGGGGTTGGGTAAATGTTTTATCTCTAAATATTATAGCATAATAATAAAATAAAATTGATTTAATATAATAAGTTAATAAGCAAATTCGAATAAATAAAATTTTGTATTTTATTTTTTATGATGATTTCTACTAATACCTTATGCTAAATATTAATGATAATGCAATTTAAAAACATTAAATGCGTTGATGTAATGTAGTATTAAAAGATAATTACATTTTTAGAAAATGATTGGATGGTAAGCTATATAAAATAATGTGATAGTATTTAAGAGAAGATTAAATGAATCGCATTTTACAAGCACTAAAGCAAACTGATTATAATCGTTAATTATTATCTGATTACAATTTCATGATTTTAGTTTTGGAACAATGAGAATGGCTTTTACCCAACTCCGATATCTACTTACTTTAAATATATAAATTTACTTTTCTTTGTAATCTCTTTAAAGAAAAGAAATTTATCACGAAGTACGTTAAATATTTTTTTGGAACAGTTTTACAAAAACTAATTTTAATAACTACACTCTTTTATATGGTGTACTACTAATTCGCATAATTTCAGTATTAGTCAAAGAATAATAATTCTTACCTTCCACAAAAATAGAAATTTCAAAAATTATATTATGCAATAAATTAAACGAAGATTGAGTACAATAATTAATTTTGTCTTCAAAATAAAAGAAAATGATCGCTGCACTATACTATGATTTCGTAACTAATTGTACGTTGGAACCAAAGTTTTAATTTCTGCAGTGAGAGAATTAAAGAAATTGAATGTATAACCTGACACGAACATTAAAGTTTGCGACGACAGGTTTCTTTTACTGTTGATTATTGGAACAGCTTTCAAAACATTAGAAAATTTATAAAGTAAAATTGCAAATTTATGGCATTGCGTCGATATAACGAATTCTATTATAATTATTGCAATTGTTATAATTGTTGTTTTTGTTTGAAATCTCGCATGTTTTAACGACACAAAAGGAGTAAAGTTTAAATGTTAAAAAATAATTAATTGCTTGACTAAATCAAAAATAATTTTATCAAAATAATAATGTTGAAACCATTTAGTAACAAATTACATATTTTGATGATTCTTTTTAAACAGTATATCATTAGTTTTACAATTATAGTAAGTAATTCATAAAAAAAAATCTGTTGCGTTGTTTACTTATAAATTGTTTATTTTGTATAATTGTTTAAGTGGTTCAATGTAGTAATATATTTTTCAAATTATCAGAAGGAAGGAATCATTCAATTTTGTAATTTGTTAAAAGAAAATTTAAAATTTGTAAAATCTCGCCTTTGTTTACATCAATTATAATTGTTTACTAAAGTAATCATGACTAGAGAAAGCATGTTCAAAAAAATAAGCGAGGTTTCAACGAGTTTCATTTTAAATAATGAAAAATCGCAAGCGGAGAAAAATATTTCTCGATAGATAATACCGAAGCATTGAAGTGTGCCTAATTTCTTGCAACGTGTCTAAGTCATTAATTAATATATTAGAATTGATCGAAATAATTAATTTAAATGACATATTACCAATCATTCTAATTAAAAGTAAACACCTAAAAGATTTGCTTCTTTAAGCTAAATAATTCAGTATGAGGCAAATCTTTCCCATTATTTACCTTTGTGTTTTAATTATAGGAATTTATTTAATAATAGTCCTTGTTTTAAATTGTCTCCAAGTTAAATTTGTATTTTAAATTTCATTTGCAATATTTTTACTATATGATAGATTGTTTATTTTAAACATATTTCATTTTTATAGTTTCTACTTTCCTCTTAAATTTATATAAGATTAAGTTGTATAAATTTTTTCTATAACTTAATCTATAATATTAAGCTGTATAAATGTGTAGATGTTAAAATGTTTCTGTTAAATTAATTTCGATACATGTATATGCATTTAATTTTAGACTATATTAGATTTTACACGATATAAGATATATTAGATGTTACAACATTAAGATCTTTTTATTCGATAAGGAAAGTTCTCATTTAATGGTAATATTTGATCTATATCGATTTATGTATAATTTCTTTGAAAAATTGTAATTCATACTCTGTGTAATGGAAACGAAAATTAACATTCCAATGTTACCTTAGATGATTGGCTGACAAAAATAAAAGACTGATAATAATTTAATAAAGACAAAAAACGAAATCAGTATTAAATGAGAAGTATATAGTTGTTTTTGTAGCATTTAGTTGCTTACAATATTTTTCTACTTGTAATTTAATTCATCAATTAATTAATATATTATTAATGTTCTTTAAGAGCTGACCACTTTAGCACATCTTGTTCGTATAGCTTTTATCTATACAAATAAAATATATTAAGTAAAGATTGCATTTGTATCCTCAATTGACCATTATTCCCATTAATTGTAAATGTTAATTATCAGAGTGAAATTATATTACTTATAAGCATGCTTCAATTATTTATGTGTTTCACTTAAAAGAAAATTAAAATAAAAATAGAGAAAGATCAGTAAACATTCTATACGACCAGATTTTCTTCTTTTATTTTGTTCTATATTCACTTTAAGATTAGCATACTAACATTTATTAATCATATAGGATGCTCTCTTGTAGCGTCTTACAACTATATGTTGAAAAGAAAAGTGAAAGAAATTCACAAGAAAAAATAGAACAGGAATCCGTTTAAACGATCTTTTGTGCCATAATATTACCTTAGAAACATTAGTTATTATTGACTACTTATATATTTTCTAAATTCTTCTATCGCATTCTTACTTTATACGAGTTATAAAAAGCTGTTTAAATTTAGCACATTTCGGAAATTATTGAAACCTTCTTCTTACGCGAGTCCTCAAATGATTCAAAGAATCGTTTAAACAATCTCCTTTACATAATTCGTATGATGAAACACGCTTCATTAAAAATGTTTTTACTTTTTTTTAACATTTAATTACAAAAGAGCAAATTTCTACGTACGATCTATATACAATTTCAGGGGTCCAAAAGATCATTTTATCAAGAACCTCACAGAATATATTTACAAGAATCTCGACAGTAATTTCAATGAAATAAAAAGCAAAATCCCTTTGCGCGACATAAACTGTACAATAATTAATGAATGAAATAACTAATTAGGACAGTGAATACTCAGTTCTAGAAACTTTAAAATTTTTGTTTTTTGCTGTTATTAATTTCATTTGTGATAGAGGCTACGATGATATTAATAGCTGAACAATTTTTATGTACGTTAATTTACCTTTTAGTAAAATTAATAATTAATCGGTATAAAATGTATTTGAGTTCTATAACTTGAGTACTTCGTTCATCTTCAATCTCATATAAAAAAATTGTACAACAATATTACTTTTTGAATTATTTGTTAATGTAATCAATACAAATTTTATGGAAACCATGGACTGTGACTTTTTATCGTTAACATAGAGAAAATTATGTTTATTTACAGTTACAGCGATTTAAGTTTTATGGGCCCGATTAAAACAATCTTAAAAAGCGTATTAATTGCTACACAATTTTCAACAGATTTATCAAAGTTAATTTAGTTTTCATAGTTATTATTTGTTTCATATTGATATTCATAGTCAGTTACCGAATAGGTATAATCAAATAGATTAAAAACTACGTAAAAAATCTCTACATAATACTATATTCTTTGTTAATTCGGTGGAATGAAAATTAATTTCGATCAAGTAGTTTTACGTAATACGATTAATCATACTTTATGTAGAAATAATGTAAAGAGTGTAACATTTTAAAGGGACCCTTATGATAACTATCAGCCTAATTACTTACAGGTCAGATTATTTGTATTGTTCATAATATTGCCTAACCTATCAATATTATTCGATTACTCTCAATGGACATACCACTTTAAATACTATCTCATCGCAAATTTTTAAAACGAGCAAATAAACGAAAGGAACAGAGGAAACAAGAAAAAGATAGAGAAGCCCTTACTTTCACTTTTTCACCCTTGTGCCATACTTTTAAGAAAGTTTAAGAAACTAAAAGTTCTCTCTATTATAATTATGAAAATGTGTACTTACATATTTCAGAAATTCATAATACCAATCTATTACTTTACTTTGAAAAGTATATCGCTTCTAGTTCTGGAAGACATTGTACAATAACTTTTATTTTAAAAAAATCTTTCATAACTAAAAAGAAAAATTTATCATAGATCTATGCTTTACAATAAAAAAGTAATACTTTCTGTTGAATTGAATATATTACATTGGTACCAATTACTAATATCAGTACCAAATATATTTTCTAAAAGTTTATTGATTGAAAGAATCTGTGATGCTACTATAAAAGTTTCGAATCGAATTATATGTGCAAATATTTTTCATAAAAACAATTTATTATAAACAAAAAAAAAAAGAAAAAAAGAAAAAAAAGAAAAGAAAATGGGTATTTACATGAAGATCAGTACATGTAATAGAAAAAATGATTCGAGACTAAATATTAAGGCTGAATGTACGTTTTTATGGCATCGTTAGTCAATTGTATTCACAAGAACACATTTTGGAAGATATAAACACGTTTTAAGAGCTGTAGGGTGAAAACGAGAGTAGTAAGGTAGCACATACACGCACATTCACTCATCTTAGGCACATTTACATACTCGATATAAAAGCACATCACAATGATCGTGTCGACGATCTTAAAGAGTCTTTCATTTAAAGCAATCCTTCGATAGATATACATATACATACGATAAGTTTTCGAAGGTGCAGAGAACCTGAACCATGATTATTCGAATGATCACTTATAATCATTAATGATATTTATTAAAAAATATAGTTTAAATATAAACAGAAATCATGATTATCAAGTACATTTCGGTACATTTTTTCGAATAACCGAACATTTTTACCAGCTGTTAAGCATTTATTAATGTCAGGTAACTTCCCTTTAATATGACTATATCTAATGCCGATTAGCGAAATAGTGTCTGTAAAATAATCACTGTTTACACGGAAAAATAATTTTAATTAAAATATAGTTTAAAGAAAAGTACCACTACATTAAGACAATTTTAATCTTACAAATAACGTTCGATTAATCGAGAAAATTTAATTATTTTCATTAATTTATTACAAATAACTGATCAATCCGAATAATCAAAATTTTAGTATAGTCGAACGGGCTCCCTTAGGTTCGCTTTGAAAGAACAAGGAGATCAGCTTTATTCAAAAAGTCATTCATGTGGCATAACGCTTAGTCCAAAGTCGTGCTATGCGATCATGCTCTTCTCTATTTTGTAGATACTGCGTTGCTATACTTCCTACTAAAGGATCCGCTGAAACATAAATAATAATAACACTATCATAAATATTAGCATAATAGTAAATTTATTCATATTCCTATTTTATATAATATATTCATTCATTTAAGATGATTTTAGGATAATATAATATTGCACAACAACAAAATTGAAGATAAATAAATACATATATTAATTTCGTTAGCTTTGTTTAAAGAAAATATATAATAATATTATGTTAATGCCCAAAATAATTTAACTATAATATTTATGAAGTTTATTTTACCTGGATTACAGTCTGTTAAGAGAGAACAGATAGATAATAGTACTTTTGAAATGGTTAGCGCGGGAGACCAATTATCCTTTAAAATGTCCAAACAAATTACACCCTGACTGTTGATATTACAATGATAGATGCGTGTTCGGAATGTAACCTAAAAACATTATATTAACGATTAATTATATCTTAATGATTTTCTGTTACTCTTTCCCATTACTATTAATAGATGATTCACAATGGACTATTTTTTATTTGTACTATATAATACAATACATTCTGAAAGGTACGCAGCGCGTTTATGAGAAATTACAGAGATTACAAATGTTTTACAATGACTGTATAAAAGTCTCTTTTTCAAAGAAAATATGCTGTATTCTTATATTATCTTTATGAATTAAGTACTCAATATTGAAAAGTTAAAATCAACATATAACTTTATCTTCTTTATTTCAAAGCTATTTCTATATTCAGTTTTGTTACATTTTGTTTCTAATAAATTACAAACTAAAATTACATGTTTAATAAACTGTCACTAAAATTTATCGAGTATTATTTGCTATTAATTTTACAATAAATGTATATGATTAAAACATTATATAGTGAAAAAAGTTTGAATAATAATTTAATAACGTAAACGTTTGATTAGAACGCTAAAGCGTTAAAAATAAAATAATTTATTACAAATTTCATGTCATCTTGTATACAAACAATTTTTCTTTATTTTAATATGGCATTATTTCACATCAACACTCTAACTTTTACTGACATAAATTTCATTATAAAATTTATCACAAAATTAATAATAATTAATTATGCGATTAACATACCTTTGGAGGTTTAAATGGATATTCTGGGGAAAAATGTATATCTAAGAAAAATACTCCTCCCTCATAAACTGAACCAGGAGGTCCAAGTATTGTTGATACCCATTCATATAAATTGTCTCCTTTAGGTCCTGCACTATAAGATAAATACCAAAGTTACATAGATTATTTAGTAATATAAGAAACGAGAACAAAAATTCGGATTTTAGCAAAAAATTAACAATTGGACCATTGATTGTAATAAAGCTTTTCTAATTACTAGAAGAAAGAAATTTGAAGGTCAAACTATTGTTTACTGTTATGTAAGTAAGTACTACAGTCGAACCTTGTCTTACATTATTGGAGACAATTCTAACAGCTAGAAGGAAGAAATATCAAATTTTTTGTTTCTCACATTCTATGACACATAGTGTAGATATGGATATGCTTCGAGTTGCAGAAGCAGCAGTGATAGAAGTTCAACTTATAAAGGCAAACATTGATCTGTAGAAGTTCGGCTATTTTAGATTCCAGTTACAGAGGTAAAATAATGCATCTGGACAAAGTAAATTTTACTTTGGCTTCTAGAGATTTTCACAATAGAGAGGAAGGGAATGAACAAAATTGTAATTTTATAGAGGTTTATGAATTAACTAGGTTCGACTGTACTATTGGCACAAACAGAAAGTTAGCCAAAATAAGCTTCACGGTGAATGTGTTAACATCATAAATAACATAAATGATAAAAATAATTAAGGGAAAAAATCAAACCTGCAATTTGGTGGTGGATCTAATGTGATTTCTGCCAATTCTTTTTGTATCCTGCGACAAGAAGATTAGTTTAAGCTCTTGTTAAGTCTCCATGGCAGAGTCTTTTTAATTTTGGATGATGGATGTGCTACCTTTTGGCGGACGTTCCTAAAGCTTTCGACATCTTTGGATTAGGCTTCGCTTCCTTGCTCTCTGGCTTATTGTCTGCCAGTGATGAACCACGCCCCCGGCCAGTTCCACTGGAACCTGCGCCTGATGACATGGCTCTAAAATGATTTACTTAAGCTATAAAACATATTTATTTCAAAAATACATGTAATAAGATAACATATAAGAAATCAAGTTTAATAATATATATTTCATTATTGTTACATAGGTAATAATAAATAACAAACAAATAAGTAAATCTATAAATTGTCAAAGATACAATGGAACAAACCTCGTGCCCTTGACTACGGACGTCGAGAACCTCTTTGGATAAGACGCACAAAAGAGAAATACTCTTAGTACCAATGATAGTATATTCTCACCAAAAATTATTAAACGAATAGTTCTCTTCTAACCTAAAATTTAATAAAATACAAAAAAATAATTTCAGTAGAATTTATTTTTTTAATATAATAATATATAGTAATTAAGAAAAATGCAAGTGATTAGATGAAATGAACTAAAAGCATTACAATGGTAAATATAAATTCATGTACAAAATTGTATTTATAAATATATTTATAATTACAAACATTTTTTAAAAGATACCTTTAAAATTAAGAAATATATTGTGAAATTACATATTTCATTATTAAATTTTCATTAATAGAATAAGAATTAGATTAGGAATATTGCCTTATGCGAACAACACTGGTGCTTAAAATCAAAATAAAACAAATCCACAAGATACAAAGCAAATATTCACATATTTCTGTATTCTACTGTACATAAACAAACATTACATGAATAATTGTACAACCCCAATAAAAATAATTTTGCATGACAATTTTGTTAATTTAAATTATATGAAAAAAAGAAAAATGATGTGAATAAAAGGGATTAATTAAATTCTGTAATTTTCTAAATGCTAGTAAAATGTGAAGTCATATATCTTAAACAAAAGTGAAAAATAATTGTCACAAAACTGAATCTATACAAATACATAAATCTTTATAGAATAAGTGAAAACGTTATTTATTAATTTGTACTAGATAACTAATTTAATCGGCAAGATACTTAAAACATATTACCAACATTGAATAAAGGGATTTGATAATTAGATAACGAAATATCGTACAATAATTATCAATAATTTCTATTTAAAAAGAGGATCATAGAACCATTCATGATTCGGAGGAAGAGGTGTGTTACCTCGTTGGTAGAAAAGTTAGCCTTTCAATCGTTTCAGAATAAACTTTAAGACCAAAGATCGAACCTACGTAAATCCCAAGTGAACCGGCCGAATTCCTTGTTGGATGTACTGCTGGAAGCGAGCGTGCTCCTCAGGTGCTGCTGTGTATGCTGGCGGGCTTCATCGTCGCTCTCATGTCTCGAAGTCACGATCGCGGCGTCCCTTTTCCCTCGGCGAGCGCCGAAACGTGCGCATCTCTGCGTCGCCGGATGTTGACTCTGTCGCCGCCGCGGCGGACATCGGTAATCCTAGCTCCTAGATGGATGCACCGTCTCCATCATTATTCAAAAATATGCAATACCAATCATTACCAATAAATTCCCTAACATCAGTTTTTGTCTCTTTTTTTTCATTAGGTTAGGGTACATCAGTGCACAATAATAATAAAAGTTGAAACTTTTTATTTCATAATATACTTGAAATATATTATTTATATGCGTAGCTGATACAAATATAAATTTCCTTCTATTCCTATCAATTAAAAATCTAGTTATTTAGAAGTATAAAAAGTGATAGCTTCATTTGTATGTACGTGTGTGTGTGTGTGTGTATACACACAGACAGCGGCTCGCAAAAGTTTTCGTATCTACACTTGCGCACAGAAGAGTTTTATGTTTATATTGTGCTTATCATATAAAACATTTTAAAAATTTCATAACACTAATTTAAAAAATTTAAACCCAGCTTGAAGATATTATATAGAAGTTGCAAGATGTTTATTGCAGACTTATATTTAGTAAAAACTTAATATTACAATATGAATAGCAATATCGTCTTAAGCGTATATCTAATAAGTAGTAAAAATGGTATCACTATATACTCAGACCTGTTAATATTGTGGATGATTACCAGTTTAAATATTTTTGTGATTTCCACAAAATATATATTTGTATTAAATATCTTGCAACTTCTGTATATTTTCAGAATCGTCAAAAATTTTACTAATATAATCTGATAGTTGGGTGTCATTAGAGCGCTAAGAAAATTTTAAAATGTTCCGTATAATACACGTAATATGATCATAAAAAGCATACCCGCTGTATGTATATCTGCTAAATGTACACCTATTTGAAGATTGAAAAAACACAAAGGTGGCATGTTAAGTATTTTGAAGACGTTCAATAGGAATTTTTAAATAGCTTTGTGTTGGGGCAGCATTTTCTCTTCTGTACTTTCTGATGGTACTTGATGAATAGAGGCAAAATATATATAACAGTTTTGAGTTTATTTTCACGCATGAATTTTAAATTGTTTTAAAGTTTTATAGCGTGCAAACAGAATTAGGAGGGCGCTACTGTAGACGAAAACTATGCAAAGATCGGTCGTATACACGCACTAAAATAAAGTTAAATTGCAGTGTGATTTATTACTGTATTATATTTAGGTTTTTTCTTGCACGCTTTTTAATTTTTTCTGTTATTACAATACAATTTCATAAATTTCTAGAATAAAAGCTTAGCGCAACACAATACCATCTTAGCAATTATGCGTTTCTTAGTTAAATTAGTAATAATTCCATTTCTTTGGGATAATTCATGTTTTGATATATGATAACCATTGTTCTTAATGGTTCTAAATTTGGAATCGAGATCTCGCCTCTTTTACAAATTTTTCACAAATCCCCATATTATTTTCTATATAGAATCTCAACTTATCTGCTTCAATTATCTTAATATTAATTAATAGTATTTATTTGACTGATCATTTCCACATACACATTATTTATTATATAGAATTTTTATTAGACGTATCATATGTTTTAATAATAAAAATTTATAACATCGAAGAAAGAGTATATCCCAATCAACATTAATATTTAGATGCAGCATCCCAACATGATCGAAACTGACACCAAAGAACTATAAAGAAATACTTTAGAAGCTAGTTAAAAAAAAAGGCGTACTACATCTCAAACTGATAACTTTTTATTTTATTTGATACAGTTATGGTATTCAAAATTCTAAAAATATTTCCATATTAAACATTATACATTACATATTACATTTGTTATAATGCAAATTACATTTTCATTTTTCTTAGGCTTTGTTTATTAAAAGTAGTGATATTCAATGTTTTATCATTGTTTTTTTATTAATAGCTTGCAACATGGTAATTTTTTAGAGATACTTAGCTTAAAAATTAATATATGTCACATTCATTTAATTTATTTATTTATAGATGATTAAATCCTCTAAGCGTGATTCTTTGAAACTGATTATGTGAAGTGATTCAAGCAAGTTTCCACATTGGAAATATTTTCAGGATCACTGGAACTATGGCTCTTGTTGCACACTTACCAGAAGATATTAAATATTTGATAAAAAGGCAATTGCTATTAGAAAATTGCTTTGGAAAGAAGCTGCAAATACAAAGACAACAAGTTTAGATTGATTCTCGTGGAGACTAAAATTCATTGGTTTGCTCAATGCTGCAGATTAAAGATAAATAATATTCTAACGATTTTTAGAAATCGTGCAAGCTGATTTTATTCATGTTTCCCTTTAAACATTATTATATTATTGACTTTATAGATAAGATAATGTATGTTAGTTTCATAACTGAAAGTCTGTGCCACTTTTGTCACATATTTCTCACTAAAATAAATATTTAAGTATAAGTTATTTGTGTTTTACTACATACAATTAATTCGAAACAAATCCCCTATTGTCATTTATGTATATTCAACCTAAATATAGTTATTAATAATTTGAATGAAGTAGTTATTTAAATAAAAGTTAAAAACGGTACCAGTATAAAGATCGCTATAATATATTATTGACAATTAGTAATAAAACATTGATCGTTTATTACCAAAAAATTAAGATATTAAAGTCTTCCATCAGATTTTCTTTCAACATCGCAATGAATATCGCAATTTTTGTTTAACAGGCACTTTCAATATCTTGTGGTTGTTGCATTCTAAAATTGCTTCAACTAGAAGATTATAGCAAAATAGCGGGTCAAAAGTACTCCTGAACAGATTTTACACGGCACTACCTGATACCGTTCGTTAGTTTACCAAAGGGACGTGGTACATCAATTTTTAATCCTCTACCTCGACCAAAAGATAATACAGGAAGTAAAATATAACACAGGACAAATCCACTTTGGAAGACACTAGTAATAACATATTTTATTATTGACTAAGCGAATAAACTATTTATTATATTATTTAACAAACTAACCACGAACACATGTTGACACGAGCAATAGGCGGCCATCTTGGTGAGGTTGACTGATGACATGCGCAAGGTGCGGTGCCGACAGCGCCACTTCGCGCTGTGGCAAGCAGCCTAACTAATGGCGAGCGCTGATTGGCCCGCGGAATGCGTGCGTTGATTGGCCCGCGGAATGCGTGCGTTGATTGGTCCGCGGAATGCGTGCGTTGATTGGTCCGCGGAATGCGTGCGTTGATTGGTCGATTAAATACATAAGGAAGATGGTCGACGAGTAGTTCTACTAGAAGGAAATTTGAATGCATTTTTAAGACAGGAAGACAGGAAGTAATTAGAGGACGAAGAAAGGTAAACATACTGACTTAAAATAATCAAAACTCACAGCTGAAGAGTGGATATATATGTGACTAGTAGAAACGGCGACATTAATGAAGTAGCTACTGTAATTTCCTTACTGTAGCTGGAAACGCGGCAGAAGACTATAACACAGGACAAATTCATCTTGACGGACATAATAACATATTTTATATTATTGACTAAGTGAATTAACTATTTATTGTAACAGCGATAAATATTGTAGGTCGATGAATTTGCCACTAAACGATCTGCACATCAACCTAAGTGAAAACATATAGTTCCATCTAAACACATTTTTAAGTAACGAATAGTTTGGGAGATAACTCTGTGTGAATCTTCAAATCGAACACCCTGTACATGTACGTAGCTTACTTCTTGAGCTATGGATGATTAAAGAAAATGTCCAAAGTGTTTACCTCGTTACTTTGGTGAATCTTATTAACTGAATATGTACTTAAGTACATACTTTGCATAACTTGATCTTTTCTAAAATTTACAAACAATACGAATCGATATGAATATGATTCGTTATTAGATACAAAATTAAATATACGAACTATATCTGGAATATCTCCGCTCGTGCGCACATTCAGCAATAAAAGATAAAATACAGAAAAGAAACATTAACGTTTTAGATTATATAAACTTTAGTCGAATGAGATAGCTTCCAACTGCAAGCACATTTAACCGCATATTTCTCTTCGTTTATTAATTGCTCCGTCTTTTATAATTGATACATTTATTGAAATATAATAGTATTTTATCGTATATTTTTATTTGTAGTTTATTTAGACGAATAAAGAACATACGGTTCCAGCTTTACATGTGATCATACAGTTTCATTTTAATATTTAGAAGATGCAAAAATTGATGTTCATAATCTTTCTTCTCTTTCGTATTGGTGGTAAGTCAGTATTTAAATGGTATGGAAAATAATATAATTTTACTAAAAACTATGCTAATAACTGTTTTCGAGAAAATATACTTGAAAGAAGTAAACATTTTACAAAATTATTCTGTATTTTCGGCGTCATTCGACAATCGTACATATAAGTATGTACGTATACGAATACGTATACGTTTTTATGAATTAAAAATACAAAACGTATGTTTCTCAAGAATAAAGTAATATAAATTTTTCTTTCTTAGACGGAAATGAAAATTGCCATCAGATTATCGGACGGAGTGAGTGGGCTGATGTAGACGCAAAAAGTACAAATTATTTAATTATTCCCATACCATATGTCATTATTCATCATACAGTTACTGAAGAATGTGATACTAGAAGTACGTGTATTGCTCAAGCCGAGAACATTCGATCTTATCACATGGATATTAATGGATGGGACGATATAGGATACTCTTAAGTATCATTTTAAATACATTACTTATTACATAATATGTTCGTATAAGATCTGTAGTTTAAATGTAGAAAAAATCGAAAAAAGAATAATTCGAAAAAAGATGTTAATCCGCTCACCTTGGCCTCGTTAACTAGATTTCGGTTTTCAATATTTTACAACGGTTCTATAGAAATTTGTATTTTTTATTTATTATTTTTATAATTTTAGGGTACAAGTAACAATTGTGTGAAACAATAAGTGTTTTATTCTACCGTCTGTTATTTAATGTTTTTATTCGATAGATTTCTAATCGGTGGAGATGGGAATATATACGAGGGACGCGGCTGGAATCGTGAAGGAGCTCACACCATTGGATATAATAAAAGATCTGTCTCGATTAGTTTTATAGGAAATTTCCAAGGTATTCACGCTTTCTTTCTTTTGTAATTATATGTATTATACATTTGTGTTTTTATATTATAATTATTTTATGTTAAATGCAATATCCTTTTTTTACTCAGAAAAGGCCGCAAGTGATAAAATGCTGAATGCTGCGCATAAATTAATTCAATGTGGCAAGTCAGAAGGAATACTTAGAGCAGATGTTCGTGTAATTGGTGCTAAACAAGTTACAGCCACTAAGAGTCCTGGGTCACAACTTCAGAAGCAGATTAAAAATTGGCCTGAATGGGTTTCTACTCCGTAACCGCAGAATATAAAAGTTTGAATGTAGTATTTGTCTATCAATAACAATGTTATACGAATAATATAATTAACAGGGAAAATGTTGATTTGGGTATACATGGGGAATACATATTTTTTTATGTCCTTAATTATATTAGCCTTAGAAGATACTTTGTACATTAATCTAAGATAATAAAATATTGGTATTAATACTAATAAAATGATGAAATTCATTATTATTTTAATACTTAACTATATACTTTCTTTCTTCTGCTTTTGACGTCGTATCGAAGGAAGAAATTGTTTGTATTCCTATCTTGTCTCTGTCTCTTGTAATCTTTTCAATAATTCGAATTTGTATCTGCCGGGATTTATTCTCAAAATTAACGATGCAATATGTCGATTTAAGTATGATATCGAAATGTTCTGCCCTTATTCCCGAAACATCGTTTTAGAAATTAAACATACATAGAATATGTTCTATTTTATCTTCGTTCTAAAATAGAACGATATTTTTTTGCTACTAGCCGGGAAGTTAAAAGAGGGATATTCTACGATTTTATAAAGGACGATATTAACGTAATTTAAGATATATATCATGTACGATATACGAATGAAATTTCAGCTTGCACACATACATTGAAAATAAAATTTATTTATAAAGAATTATATATAGTGCTACATAAATTATAATCATCGAGAAATAGAAGTGATAACTGTTACGATAATTCTAAAGTTTAGTAATGTTTCAGTTAATAATATCAAAGGCTCCTCGTACTTGTATCACCACCAACCGCTTCTGCCTGACCATCCTCTTCCTCCCCACCTATTACCGTTCCAACCGTTTCTGTGACCACCCCAAGAGCCGTACGATCCATAACGCCATGGATGTCCATAACTTAAAAACGTTAACTTAGATTGTTACTAAATTCAGGAATAAAAATCTCTGCATAAATAATTCACTAATACAGAGACTATAAAATTACTTTGAAAATAATGTCATTTTTATCTTGATATTCAAAGATTATTTCATATCCGAACCTCAAAGCCAAACTGTATTAAGTCCACTTTAAAGAAAAAACGACATTCTACATGTTTCTGGTATGAAATTTTTCACGGATCTTGCAACTTTGTTTTGCTCTTCTCTAAAGTGTGAAATGTGTCACCTGATACACACTCTGGTTCCGGGTTACAGACACAGTCAACATGATTTAAAGGTATTTAAACGGTGGAAGCCACGATTCATTAGAAAATGTTCCGAACAAAAGTTTGTATCTATGAATTATTTTGATTTACCCATAAGCAGTTGCGTCAGCATTCAAGTCCTTGACATTATTTAAAGAAGATTCAACCTCTATAGGAGCAGGTTTTAAAGGCTCCTCCAAACAGGACACCAGAACCGCCATTGAGACAAGTAAGATCTATATACAACAGACATCCTTTATTCTTTACTTATATGATGGAATAGTAAGACGGTATATTATTAAAAAAAAAGAATAATAATAATTAATTAATAATTAATAATAATTTCCAAAGTATTATACACATATACGTATAATGTAAACATATCGCTCGTTTTATGGAAAATAATAATGTGATTTTTTGAAATAAAATCGCAGTAAACACACTGAATTCTGTACTCACCAAATACACTGGTCGCAACATTTTGAGAACTGAGATCAGATCGCCGAGGATCGGGTTTATATATCTCTCTCTTTAAACACAAATAGTTGCGAAGAAGGGTTGACATCACACAAGGATGCGCAAAACAAAGGATAAACCGGTAGATATTGTGCCAATACGATTGAAAAATGTCGATTACTTCTTTCAATCCTATACACTAAGGCTTTCTTGCGCTAAGATATGATATTTCATTTTCTTTATTATATAAAATAACTTTGTGCGACAAAAAGTTACTTAAAGTGTTAGAAGGATATTTGCTACAAAATGTATATAAAAGTAAGATTGCATTCTTTATTTATCGCGGAATATGAAAGATTGACTCGTTGTGACATCGCTAGTGTAGGAGTGTACTGCTAGCTACATTGAATTGTGCGCAAATATATGCATATATATATATATATATATATATATATATATATACAGTTGGTAATCTACTAACTGTATATAATTTGATATACCAAACTATATATTAAAAAATACATAGTTCCGTTTTAAAAAATTCTGGTGATCTTAAAATGTTCTTCACTCCCTAATGTAAAAAGATTAAACTACGCGAAACGTTGTACCCCCTACAATACTTTACATTTTCTTCACGATGTTTTTTTTTTGTATCGCGTTACATGCTTTACGCTGTATACAATATCGAACGTTATACGAAGTAAGTAACGAAGAACATTTTATCGTAGAATACGAATGTAATTATAATCCTGTTTATCCTACTGTATTGGTATGATTAGAATGATTCGATGTAAACAACAGGTCACACCTTCAATAACCATATCGTAATAAGTCAACGTTTCATATCCTGTAATTAAAAAACGCATTCTTAGCTGCATCCTTACTTCTCAATATTTCCTTGTGACTTTGTAAACAAAGTATTTAAAGACATACTACGTGTAATATGTAATTTATTTTTCCTTATATTAGTTCCTGCTGTTTACCAGAATGAATTCTCAGAACATATCACGATCGATTTAATTTATTCATATTACTCGTACTTCTCGTTCTTAAAATAACAATACGATTGATTAACAATGTACACCACCATGTACACCGATGTGCTCTCTCACTTTAAGCCGAAGAATATCCCCGACTTCACTTCCTTAGGCTGCATTTAGTTTTCTAATACTTTCAGTAACTTTTTGTTACACAAAGTTATTTTATATAATAAGAAAATTAAAATGCTATCCAGAAAATCTTGGTGTAAACTGTTAAAAAAGGTGATTCGACATTTTTCAATCGTATTTACACAATGTTTAATTTATTCTTAATCTTCGCAATCTTGTGTGTCATCTTAATCCTTCCTCGCAACTGTTTGTGCTAGCAAAGACATATATAAGCCCGATCCTGGGCGATCTGATCTCAGTTATCAAAATGTTGCGACCAGTACATTTGGTGAGTACAGAATTCAGTGTGTTTACTGCGATTTTATTTAAAAAAATCACATTATTATTTTCCATAAAACGAGCGATATGTTTACATTATACGTATATGTGTATAATACTTTGGAAAGGAAAAATTATTATTCTTTTTTTTTAATAATATACCGTCTTACTATTCCATCATATAAGTAAAGAATAAAGGATGTCTGTTGTATATAGATCTTACTTGTCTCAATGGCGGTTCTGGTGTCCTGTTTGGAGGAGCCTTTAAAACCTGCTCCTATAGAGGTTGAATCTTCTTTAAATAATGTCAAGGACTTAAATGCTGATGCAACTGCTTATGAGTAAGTGAAAATAATTTACGATATCAAACAATTGACGAGTTTAATTAAAAGCTATTCGTCATTGAAAAATAAACACTTTCTATCATATACGATAATAAAAGTAACGGAATATAATCCATATTTCCTAACTTTTTGCGGGTTTCTTTTGCATGTCTCGAAAGAAAAATAATTATTTTATTACTACGTCTAATTCAATACTGCCCAACGTGCTAAGAACATTTTTCTGGCAGATGATCGCAAGTCTAAAGACTCGAAGCATCCAGCATTTAAATACCATAAAATCGTATGAACTACATCTGGTCTACATCAGTTCCAATGCCAGAGTGTAAACTTAAATCACACTTTTCAATCTTAAGTGTAAAACAAATCACAATTGCAAAAACCTTGTAACTGAAACCATTAGAGATATATACGTAATTTTTTGAACGTAGTTAAAACCTAATCTGTTTATCGTTTTACTGTTTAAAAGTGAATTCGTGTACTGGACATTGTTGTGTTTTGAAATAAAAATAGACCGTTTGCCTCGGAATAAGATATGGATCTAATATCGTTCTTACGCCATTATATTAAAAACTAATCTTAGAATGAAAAAATTTTTTATCTTCGGAAAGAGTGAGAAATCTAATACAAGAAACATGTACAATGTCATTTTTTTTTTTTTTTTTTTTTTTTTTTTTCTTTTAAATTGAACTTTAATACACTCTGGCTTCGAAGTGCAGATATAAAATAATCTTGAAAGATAAGAATAACATTGTTTCCAAAGTAGTTTGTTCGTCCCCTTATTAATGAATTGTTTATGAACAACTTTTTATTCCCGAATTTAATAACAATCTTATTAATGTTTTTAAGCTCTGAAAGACAGCATTATGGACATGGATGGAATGGTGGTGGCGGTGGACACGGAGGTGGTGGCGGTGGACACGGAGGTGGTGGAAATGGACATGGAGGTGGTTGGGGTGGACATGGAGGCGGTTGGGAAGGAAGGGGTGGTTGATGATGCAAGCACAAAGAACCCTCGACATTATCCAGTGAAATACTACTAAAATATCGAATTATTGTAACATTTGTCAACTTCACTTTTTCCATGATTATAATTTTTATAGTATATAATCCTTTATAAATAAATGTTATTTGCAATGTATGTGTAACTTATATTTCGTTCGTATCATTACACGATACATCTCGAATTACATTAATATTATTACTTGTTTGTTTCGTCACTGCGTTTTAAATTGTATCGACTGAAAGGTCATTAGCAAAAAGAAAGATAGAAGAGCATATAAAATAATTAATTAAGTGACATTACTTTATTTCAAGATATTTTCTTCAAATAATTATTACATTAGTTTTTTTAAATAATCAAGTGACTTTTCGTTGAATTACTTAGTCTATCAAATGAGGCAACTTTTTACTTTACTTGACACTCTCTATCTGAATAAATGTTTCTTGAAATAAATTTAGTGTGTGAAAGCCAAGGGGAACATAAACACAAATTACACAAGCATTCTGCTCTGTGCGTTTCTTTGTCTCTCATATGCAAATTTCTATAACATTACGATTGAAATAATTTTTAAACTGATGATTGTTTAACCCAAGTACCTCGACACATTTTTACAGAGAGTAACAAGATGTATCGAATAGTGCATCGAATAAAACAATGTACAGTTTCACTTACAAAAATAGAGGTTATCCTGAGATTTCTGAAATGTATTCACTTAGGGAAAAGACAGGTGCACCGTGTAATGCATCACTCGAAACCATTTAATTTCCCTTAATGAAATTTTTCTCAACATTATACATACATATATCCCCTATCTTCCTTTCTTCTTCTCTATTTAAACAGCTCCGGACCTCGGATTTGCATTTCTACATTTCCGCCATGTTTCTCACCGCAGTAGCGGATCCAGAAGGAGTAACGAAACAAAAATATTATGTCACATTCTGAAAAACTTGTTAAGTATATAATTAATGTGAATTGAATTATTTAGGCTGCTAATATCAGACAGAAATATTAAAATATAAATTACAAGCAAATTTTAAATCTTTTAAAAGAAGGTTCATAAATGCACTTACACCTTTCACTCCTCTCCCCCTCCCTAGGCAATGCTCCTTGATCCGCACTATCTGCTCAAGATTACGCATTGCCTTTAGAATATAAACAATTCCTTTTACGGCTCCTCAAAAGTATACATATGTTCATTTTTTTTTCAGCAGTGCATTTATTGTAAATTTTGTAATATTTAAACAGATACAATATATGAATGAATTAAGCTGTTTTGTACAATGCAAGCCAATATTAACAAGGAAACAAAGTTACAATATACAAAATTGAGCAAAATTTATTAGTTTCTTTTAATGGAACAATTATTTACTTTATACAAAATTTTTATATATATAATACAATAAACGTATACGAGACATTACATACATTATTTATAGTAGTACACAATATTAATTATGGAATGAAATAGAACACTCATGGTTTCAAATTTAGTTTGACTACCTCTTGACGTATAACAGATATCAGTTCTTGATTTATCAAAAATATAAATCTCAGACCTGCAATCTAAAAAAAAAAAAAGAAAAAAAAGAACGTTGAAGGTATTATATGTCTTGTAGAAAGAGTATTAGTAAAAGTAAGATGTTTTCTTTTGTAATATAATAAATTCTCTTATATAATAAAACTAAACTAATTTAGTACCTCAATTACACTATTATTATTAAGCTTCATTTTATTTCCTGCAAGAATGGGCCTGCTGTCTACAAAAATTGGTCGCTTTCCCTCTGAGGAAAGAAAGAAATCTCCATTATTTCTTAACCGAATAGTTCCTTGTCTTCTTGATATTTTCCAGGCTGGTCCTTCCAATGTTAAATCTACATCCACATTGTGATCTTTCGTTGAACGACCCACGGTGATCTAATCAAAGAGTTAAGAGTTTAAATACGAAATTAATTAAAATAATACAGGATAAGTTTAAGTGGAAATTTCCTATGATATAGTTTAAAAAGTTCATTTTATCTTTTTTAAAAATTACCTCTCGTGATCTCATTAAATATCTAACAAGTCTTCCCCTAAGTATCGCTAAAGTTTGATTATCAAAATCTGGTGGATTTACTCCCGTTACGCTATCAACTAAGACCTGCCATCTACACAATTCATTTTCTAACACTTTTATTTCTCTTTTATTTCTTCTATCTGCTGTAATAAGTTCCGTATCTAATAACTCTTCTTTCTGTTCCATTAATTCTGTATCATTGATCATTTCTTCTGCATCAGAAAAATTAAGAACGTGTTCACCCCGTGGTAAACTTTGTACAGTTTGGTCAGGAAGAAGATGATATTGTTTCATTAACTGCCAATGAGCTAATAAAGCTTTTGCAGTTCGGGCAGAATAAAATGTATGAGCATTTGCTTCAAGAAGTTCTTGAAAAACTTCTACTGTTGGCTGAGTGATCTAAACAGATATAAAAAGTTTTCTTACTATGAAAAGAATATATGTATATGAAGATAAAAGCCAAAGATATTTTATATTTATTAATATAGTTTAAAAAATATTTCATTGAATTAAAACATTTAATTACCGATTTTATTGTACCCAGAAGATCTTCCTCTGCTTTACTGTATAAAGTTCTTGCCTGCACGCTAGCAATTAATTCCGGGTGTAAATTACGCATGGCTTGTACTGCTACTCTTGAAACAGCACTGTCGTATAACAAAGCATACCATCTTTGTTGTATTTCTTGCAATGTAAAACGGCAAGAAAATTTTGTACCTCTGTGAACCTATCGGACATCAATGAGTTCTATGTATTTCTATTATATTATTGTTTTTAAAAAATATAAAAAATGAGTCATACTAACAATACCTTAACATACTTAAGTAAACAATATTTATTGTATTTCTTTAATTTTAGCATTATAAAGTTAATTTCAAGCAACTAAATCTCTGTATTAAATGCTTGCGATAAAAAAAAAGAAAATAGATACCATTCTTAAATCATTTGTCTGCTGTACACCAGTGATTAATGCTAAGTCATCCGTTGGTTTCCATCTTCCTAGATCTTTTGTTGCATTTACTGAATGTGAATGATTTTTATTCTTTTTATTTTTTCGTCCAGGAGCATTTGACGCTCCGGGTCTACTTGTTCGTCTGTTACATCTATCTGATTGAGAAACATTTGTAGAAACCTGAATAGGACTTGGTGCATTTTGTTGTGGAACAGCAGATTCTATTGGGGTAGTAGAAATTGAGACAGTTCTAGATCTGGAGGCAGACTTTGTGCTTGTAGCTGGAGGTTGTAAGTTGAATGTTGTTTCAACTAACTCATCATCAAATTTTCTACGCTTTATTGTACGTGAAGAACTAAAAGTATAATACAAATGATATAGTTGAGATATACATGTATAAGAGTTATTAATCTGTATTTAATTAATTTAATTAATTCTTTAAGTATTTGATTGATTATTTTTATTCTTACTTATTGTATGTCATCTTTATTGACAATTTCCTTTGTATAAGGTATATAAAAAGTAATCAAACAAGTAATTCTCATTTTGTATGCTTCTTCCTAATTATATTCCTTATACAATTAATATTATGTGTAAGATGTAATTTTAAACTAAGTATGACTTCAATAACGCTTTGTGTATACAGTTGTTTGCATTTATATATGTACTTACACAAATGTATTTGTTTGTCCATCTTAACAAACAAAATAAAATCTTATAGAAATTTTAAATGTACAAAAAAGTTTTTCTAATTATAAACGAAGGAATAAATTATAAATTTTTAATAACTTAATCATTTCATAACTCATAAATAAATAAAAATAAATTTAACAGTTCTTTTATTTGCAAATGTATAAAATAAATGTTCAAACAATGTTAAAGTCATGTAATATCATAATATCTATGTGAACACAAATTTATTTATCAGTTATTATCAGTTATTTTACAATTGCATTAATAATAATTGCAATAAAATGCTAGATTGAGTTTGAAAGATAATTGTTTTTATTCATTTGTATTTTACAGTTTTATGTGCAAAATTATTTCACTTTTAATTTTAAAGACTAATGGCCACAAACATGTTTTATTAATAATGTTTCTTTTCATTTCACTTCATATATACATATATGAATTGCATTTTCTAGCATTGATCAATTTATAAGGATATTATGTCAAAACTGCCATCATATATATTTCATTTTAGACACTTTATGCAAATGTTTGTTTTATTTCTCTAAATGTTTTCTTAAGTTATGTTATTATATAAGTTTTATGAAGAATTAAACAAATTTAATTGAAGTTATAATTTACTCATTAAAATTTACTTTTTAATATAAAACATTATCTAATTAGTACTAGGTTAAATGCTTTATAATAAAAATATACCAATAGAGTTAATAGTATTCTATTACGAACTCCATTAATAAGAGAATTAACATTTATAAAAATATATACAGTGTCTTCTCTACTAGTATTAATATTTATAATATTTACAAAATCAATTTTAGTTTGGATATTATTAATAACTAATATAAAGTTGATTAACACAAACTTGTATAAGATTCTCATTTGATTGTATTAAAATAAAAACAATTAGTATTCATATTTTTAATAAAATAATATTACACCATGTAATTATGCTATACAATTAAAGAATTAAACAGCCTTTAGATGTATAGTACACAATATATGAATATAGAATCATTTAAATCTGTAAATACATCTATAAGTGAAAAGTTAATATGCACCTTCTACGTTTTGTTGACAATGGATCCAAATTTGGAGATTCAATAGATATATTTAAAAATCCATCAGTATTATGGGAAAATCCATGATTTACATTTGAAGGAGTTGGAACATCCATAATTTGATAGGTTATGTTAATGTAAACAACTAATTATTGACATATATAAGTGAATTATGTCATTGTACGGTGAATAATTAAACTTTCACAATATATTAATAAGTACTAGTTATCAACTAATTTCATTAATGTCTAATATTCATTTAAATGACTAAAATGTTTTATACGTCACGTATGCTTCGTATTTATATTCCAACCACGGCTTAACAGAAGAATCAACCGTGGAAACAACTTTGTTAAATATTATGTCAGTAGTGTTACCAATATATGCAAAAAAATAGAACTATAGAATATGACAATACTTCGTTACTTTTAGCAGATTTTTATATTTTGAAAAAAACTGTTTTGTAATACTTTTACTCAAATACTTTTACATAAATACATATAAACTGTCTAATTCTTCGTTTAAAGGCGTCATACAAATATTTTAATTCGAAAAGAAATTTAAAGCAGAAGGAAATATATTTACAAAATTTATGTTGATACTATTAGCAGATTAATATTAATTAACTGATATGTAAATATAGTCATTAAAAGCATTTGTTTAGTTAGATTATATTATTATAATTTCCGTGTATCATTTTACTATTATATGTAGATAATTCATTTCCGAGGTTTATCACTTACATAATATCAAAAAATGTATATTATAACTACTCGTAAAAGTATGTAAATTGTTAAATAAGAATAATATATATAGAAAAAAAAAGAAATCAATAATATTAATAACGTAAAATTGAAATTGTAAATCGAATAACTAAAGATTGAAATAATTAAGCTTCATTGACACTATTTCCCTATAAAATCAGTTTTTCTGAAATTATAGTTTGTCAAATTACTTTTGAAATTCAGTGTACAGCTGGTTTATAAAATGGTCTGTTACTTCAATAATTACAATCTCGTACCTTTTAAAACGTAGTTACATAAAAATTGGTTATAATAAATTTACTTACTCTTGAAGCCAAACAATCACTTATAAATTCTACTTACTTTTTATATTTTATTGTTTTGCATGCTAAATAATTATTTTAATATCATTAAAATTTAGTTATAGATTAAATCATATATAAATTAAATATTTATACAATATAAGATAGAATTACGCAATTTGATTCTTTTCTACACATGTTTAAAACATTTTGTATGAAATAATTACAGAAACTAAAGCAAAAGAAGTTTAATCTTATTATAATTATTAAATGTACTTAGTACAAATGTTTCCGCATATGTGTATGTATCTTTGAAGCTTGAGAAATGATGAAATACACATTTTTTGAAAGATACATACTTCTATCATCAAGGACAAAATTATTTAGTATGTTTTGTAGTCATACAGACTTTCATATTAACAAACCATGATATTGAAAAACACATGTACTTATAATATTTATTATATCAAATTGATATTTCCAATACCGATAGCAGTCCATTACTAATATTCAATTACAGTTGAATCAACATTACTTTTCGTCTACAATATTCTCATGATCAAATCCTCTTTTCTTATGTGAACGTTCTGTAAATATGTGTCAAGCAATCATTTAAAATGGTTCCTTTCTTAAAAAAAAAAAAAAAAACATTTGGAAATATTTTGGTTTATGCAGTCATTTTTAATTAAATTTTTTTTATAAAAAGTAATCAGCCTGAGGCTTTTTACTAGGTATTCCTCGACTTTCCTGTGGTGCTGCTTCAAATATTGTGAATTCTCGCTGAAGGTGTTCATTTAATTCTAATATTGCAGCAACATTTCCACATCTATCAAGAAAATATTATGTTAAAAATATTAATTTATAAAAAAGATCAAAGATGTAATCTCTTTATATCCCTAAAATATTTATTTACCTATAGCAATAATTAGGTGCTGACCAAACGGTCAAAACAGTCTCATTAAAGTGCCACTTATATCCTTCCATAACTAATTGATGTGCTCTACAAATCATCTCAATATCATTTGCAGAATTAAACTGTGCTACAACATCACTTCCGAAAAGGTAACCAGCTCCACGTGGTGAAACTCCCCAACCTTGAGTATCTTCAGGATCTGACCAAAGTAAATCACACATTGGACCATCATGTGGCACCTATAAAAAGTTTATTAATATATATTTTATTACATTGTATTTTATACTACAAAACTTTATCTAATATGCATAAATAGCTCCATATTTTTTATACAAATTTAAGCATAATTCCTACTTCTTGTTTTCTATCTATAGTCCTTATTTGATCAAGTGTTTGAATACTTGGAGATAATCCACCATGAACACAAAATATTTTTCCATCAATGATAGCAGAAAGAGATAAATAATCAAATATTTCAGTACAATATCGCCAAACTGTAATGCTGCCATATTTGCGTAAGCATTCATCATAAAAACCATAAACTTGTGTAATCTGTCGAGATTCATGATTTCCTCTTATTAATGTAATCCTATCAGGATAACGAACCTGTAAGTATGGTCACATCCATAGCTGTCATTACAGAGGTAATAATTCATTTCCTCAGTGTAATTTTCAAAGCTAATAATTTTATTGATCTCCATATTAATTTCTTATATTTTTAAGACATTATATCGTTATAAAAATTTTTATAGTTACTTTTAATGCCAAAAGTAGAAGGAATGTTTCAACACTATAAAACCCTCTGTCAACAAAGTCTCCCATAAACAAGTAATTTGTCTCTGGAACGTCACCCCCAACCTTAAATAATTCTTTCAAGTCATAAAATTGGCCATGAATATCCCCACATACCTGAAAATAAATCATGCCTTTTATGAACTATGATTATGATAATGCTTTACATTTACCCTAATAAAAACATACAGTAACTGGAGAGTCCACTCTTTGTACGTTACTCTCTTCAATAAGAATTTCACGTGCCTTGGCACAAAGAGCTTTAACCTCTGCTTCTTTGATGATTTCACATTTTTTTAGTTGTTCTATTTGCCGATCCAAATCACTGGAATCAGCCATTTTATGAAACAATGACCTTCACTGAAAATAATACCAAAAATCTTTTTATTCCTTTTAAGACAAAAGTTATTTAACGATAAAATAAACCGATTTATAATTATATACTATGTACAGTATGAGTTTATGTAAAAGTATTAAAATTGTATGATATACTTTCTTTGATATATATAATTTGAACTATTACTAAACATTTCTATCTTAAAAATATTGTATAAATATGAAACAAAAACTTTAAAAAATGCTTAAATAATGTCACATATGTAATTAATGTGTTATAAACCAACTAATAAATAACAAATTTGATAAGTAAAATAATACAATATGATTTATAATTTCATACTTGTAAAGTTATTAGAGCATATATGATAAGATTATAAAGAAACTTTTTACTACATGGTCCTTAGTCAAAAAACTCTATAGTATATAATAATATAAAAAAATAATACATCATCTAGCATTAAAAAATTTTTTGATAATCAAGGGGTCAATACTTTGAAACAGCTGGAATTCTATGCTGAATGTAACATGTATTACATTGTTTTTACAAAAGTTTATAGATCTAACTGAATTGTTTTTTATATTTGTATAACAGTTACACTTTTATAAATATAAATTTTCAAACAGTTGTATATTCTGCAAATGTACAATCTAATCAATTAAGAATTGTGTGTAAAAATTTTTTTTATCTCAACGTAATAGATAAAAAGTTAATAAGAAAATATATGCAATAAACATAGTATGCAAATAAATAATGTATATAAAAGAAACGATAAACGTACCTGATCGTATAAAGGGAGCGAGGTTTTCTTCGCCTAATAAATAAAACGCATTTAAACAATGCACGTGCAATTAAAATTCTTTGCGGTTATTTCATAAGAGTTAAAACATTAACAAGCGATTAGAAACAATCCAAAAGTTCATTTCAACAAATATCAAACATTACGATGTAACTGACATTCAACATAGATTAAAGTAAACCGAGGAAAGAAATTTGAACAAATTTGTTGTTTCTATTCTAGATTTTATTCTATAGTGATATCGTTTGTTTAGCCGATTCAACGTGATGAGAATTCTCCTTTAGTTTGTATCTAGTAACTCAAAAAACTTTGGAAAATACATATGTATATTTAAATTCAAATTTCCCTAGATTCAAACGACTGTGATATATTTCTCAGAATGCAAGATGGTGTATATAAAGATTGCTTCCGCTTTTGAATGTGAAAATATGTTTGAATTTTTGAAATAACACTATTTAATAACATAATTATCAAGTGTTATGTTGAAGAAACATAGCTATTACGTGATTTTGAATACTGAGATACGTAAGAACATTTTCAAAAGTAATTTCTCTAAATTTGTAAAGTTATCTACATTTTGAAATTAAAACGTTTTATTGTCTATTATATTTATTAGAACAAAGAGCTGAATAATTCGTATAAATAAATAAATATAAATAGATATTGTTCTAAACAATAATTTTGAATTGTATTATTAATTATTAATTTAAGATTAATAAATTGTTATGATGTTGATGCCACTTGTATTTTTGATAAATTAATAAAATAAATTGTTAATAAAATAGGAAAATGGAAACCTTAAAGATATAAAATAAAAAATCTATAATAATAATAATAATAATAATAATATATATATAATATATATAATAATATAATATATATAATAATATATAATTCTTACATATCACAATTATTTTAAAAGGTTTTGTATTGAATGTATAAGTAATAATAATTGAACTTTTATATATATCTTATTGACATTATATTGCTAAAATTATTATAATAAGGCACACAAGGATTATATTCCTTAATTATTACTTTAATTATGTACTATCTCAATGTAAATCTCAAATATGATTTGGTATCATATATAATTTTTATTTAAACATGGAACACACAATGATTTAACCGGAATGTTTTAACATTTGAATATATCTTACTAAACTATATCACATTTTATTTCAGTGTTCGAAGTAAAAATTTATATATTTTTTAATTACCTTAAAGATGCCATAAAAACACTAATTATTCTTAATTTACTATAATTTATTAATATTATTAAAGTCAATGTTAATATTAACAAATTAAGATACGATGAAATAACTTGAAAATCTTAATAGGATTGAATAAAAATAATTTTCCAAATAAAGTAGTTGAGATTACAATTGTAACATTTTAGTTTATAAAGTAATCACGTGTGGTGTGTTAATTTTTATCTCCTACTATTGAGATACTATCTCTCTCTTTCTTTGTCTCTCTCCCCTCTTACGTTGCAATATCCCACGGTTCTACTCTTCCTCTCGACTTCTCGAAGATTTCCGTATATCGAGTTGTGTTCAATATTAACGTGTGCTCTTGAAAACATTCTCTATTTGTACAAACAATCATAGTGTTTTAAAAACTAAACTAATCATTATATTCATGACTTTGTGTACTATTAAGAAAATTTGAAAAATAATTTATTTCCTCTCTGTCTATTATCTATTCGGGTGAATTCCTCTTTCTCTTTGGTGAGTACACGAGTGCGAAAATATCAGACAACGCAAAAGAGTTCCAACATCGATGTATCGATACTAAAGACTCCCGGGGGCGAGGTTTTGAGACAATAGTTTCTGAGTGAGGTTACATGGACTCATTGAAATGTCGTGGCTGCTCAAACAACGGACTTACGATTAGCTCAGGTGAGTCTAATAGTAATACAACATTGCTAAGAAGTTTTTTAGAACAGAAAAATAGATGGTTTTCATTGGTTCGAAAGAGTAGGTTTGTTTGATTGTCGCTAGCCCGATTATTTTAGACGATGACGTGCTGCTTATGTATACTCGACACCTTGTATTCTTACTCTACCCGTGCCGCATTCCTTCGATGCAACTGTGCGATATTTGTGTTAAACAGGATATTACCAGTTGTACTTGCTGCTGTTTCCATCGATATACACGAAACTGAAAAATAAAAAAATATCTTTATAGATACCTACAACTATTTGAAAAATAATATAAACATCACAGAATATGTTATTTGATATGATTTTTATTTTAAGAAATAAACAAAATTATTATATTCTGATATAACAGCATGTTAATTTATTTATTTGAAGTTATGAAATAAACGAAACATTTGGAAATCATACGCTTAATTGTGATTATTTTAACTATTTAATCTAACTTGTGATTCTTTAAAAAAAATACTAATTTTATATTTTATTTAGATAAAAATAGATGGAAGAAAACAGTTTAAGTTATGTTTTGTTCAGTGCTTTAATTATATCACGGCTTTAATATTGCATTGAAGAGGATTGTTGAATGAACATTTCGTGTCAAATTCTTCATTGTTTACATCCTATGTCAATATAGTTATTATATCTCTCTTATCGATACGAACATGAGTATTATTTACATTCTACAATACGATTTATGCATTTTTATTTTACAAATTATAACTTTTCGTTGTCTCTTTTGATGTGTTGAAATGAGCTATAGAAAACGATGTCAAAATATTCAACAAAAACATTGTTCTTAATTTATCTTTTTCATTAAATTTTTATTCTGTTAATTGCGCATATTAAATTACTGCAAAAATTTTAAGAAATACTCAAAAGTTTAAACAAACGACAGTTTCGATGTCCTGTAATGGAAAGCAAATTTATTGGTATTACGCGTATTCATCGATTTTATCAGCTATTTTTTCGTTATGAAACAATTTATATATTTAAATATCTGTTTCACAACATTTTTTTTTATATTTGAAATTTAAGAATATTTGAAAATTCAGCGACTTATGATTTTTTTATTTAAACATATTTATATTAGTAGATTTTACTTAATCTTAGAGTTTCTACATATTTGAAATCATTAATACCTAATCAATATTCCGTTAAAATTGTAACAGAACTAGCAAACAATTGTGCTGTCTTACAACGGAAGTATTTGGTTAATTTTACGAGATTTTATAGTTACTTTTAGAGGAAAGAACCACCTACATTCATTTCGTTCTTATGAATGATATTGACCATTGTAGAATTTTCTACAACATAATTTTATTGTTTTATTTATTTTATTGTATTTATATTTTGACTCCTGCTTTTACAGAACCCTACTATTAATTATATTAATATTTTTCTCGATATATTTAAGTTGTAAGATTTATTTTTCCTTAATTATCAATTTAATGATATTATACCGTATATTTTAGTTACAAAGTCATAAACGCATACTACAGATATCTATTAAATATCTACTAAATATTTTGCAAGTTTCCACTTGTTTCATTGTTACATTTATGTAAAGTACTTTCTCCGCTTATCCAACAAAATATTTTTTCATATTGAGTTTAAAGGCAATAATTAAATTCATAATTATGACAAGAGCTATTATATATAATCCTAAATATACATATGTAATTAATTCTTTCTAATACATAACTTTCCATTCGTTTTCTAAATATTTTTTAACTAGAAAGTCTAAAAGAAAATAAAGGTATAGACAGCAGAATTTTTTTTTCGTAGAGAGCAGGTAGAGAGTTTGTTTCCTAGAAGCGAACTGGTCTCCTAAGTATGTACCGACCTATTAGCTTCGAATTAGCTTCGCGTTAGATCGAATACTTTGGGTGGCCATGCATTCCTTTGGTACAGTACAAGAACACTGCATTCTTTTTGAAGCGTTATGTACAATTCTCATTAATAGAATCACGTTTACACAATTATACGTTTGTATTTCTTTCAAACATTAACATATACATATATTTAATATATAAGCATAAGGTGATTCCTCCATTCCTTTCTCAAAAATTAAGCCTCGGCCGAAAAATTGTCTTTATTCTATATTTTCTTCTTATTTTTTTTTTACCAAGAATTACCTCATGCCCGTTTGTACATTTTATTCAGCCGTACCCTGTATATGTAATGTAAAAAGCTATATAGCTTGCATCGATGAATACAATTAATACAATAATATAAATAATACTAATAAATAAGGTGGAGATGTTGATGTACCTGAATAATAATTCTAAGATAAATTGCAAGATATAAAAAGCAAATTCTGAATTTGGATATCATAAATATTTGCTTTTATCGTTTTTATTCTTTTCGCCGTATTATGCATAGAAATTATAAGTTATTGTAACTATTATTTACTATTTGATTAAACAGAACTATCGCTAATTAATAATGTATTATCAAAACAGTATTTAATTGAAATAATTGTACAAAACAATAAGAATATACGTATATTCACAGTATATTAACAACAAAATTTGATAAACACAGAGTTTAATTCTTTGAAATACATTTATAATAGTAAGTTATTAACAATTATTATATTATGCTTACAAAGACGTATCCTTCTTATTTTGATTTAAGAGTTTTGAACCTTTAAAAGCTATCTTTTTTATTTACCTTATGATAAAAGATATTTAAATATCGACTTGTAATAATTCAAGGTACAAGGTTGATGTTGATCATGTAAAGTTAATGTTTCGTTTTAAGCAATATTTCAACTAATTTTTTCAAAACGATAGAGGATTGTTCTATTTTATATCAAACAAATCTAATAAATAAGTTTAGAAACCGCTACATTAATGAAACAAAAAATTTCAATTTAAAAATGAAAACTTTTTCATATGTCTGATTATAAAATTACATATCTAAATTAAATGTAATATATGATAAAAATGTTATCATTATACAAGGTTATCACAATATGTAATACAAGCAATAAAAGTAGTAATAATAATATCGTATTGGCAATATGTTAAAAAAATTTTCATTCGATTTTTTTAATTGTATTTTCACTTGCTACATCTGAATTATAAATGTAAATAGCAAAATAAAAAAATCAGTTTAAATAATTTAATTGTATCTTGTGGAATATCCTTAAGCCAGGTAACTCAAGCAAACGCGTTGAAAATCCGCGGCTAGATGAATCCCCCAATCATTTGGCAGCAGACAGCATGGCATTAGATTCTAAACCTTTCTGTTTCTATCTCTATCTGCAATAGAATGCAGGTCTTTCTCAGCGGTTCTCAAATTTTATATCCAACCATATAAAGATATACAAACATTTTACTTTTCATCTGTTCATTAGAATAGTGACATATAACAAAAATCATTACTTTCGAGATATTTACAAGAATTAACAGTAAAAGTGAGCTATTTATGTGCTATTATGGAAATATTATAATATCTTTAGCAAAATTATATGTATATACTATTTAAAAAGAACAATGTTATAATTCAAAATAGTCCTAAGACTATTATTTAAATTATAAAAGAAAACAGTTTTTTCATTGCTAAATGGTTGAGTAAATTAATAATATCTACTTCAGACAACTAATCTTATTTTAAATTTATATTTCTTAATTGTATGATTATTTTAGTGTCCAGTGATTTGGTATAACGATTTATGTTAAAACTACTTGTTAAATAAATTTTTAACAAATCCGTATATACTTTTTAAACATATCTCTAAATATTGTATTTTTAATTATCTATTATTTTATATAAAAATTTATAATATTTGAGTTTAATTTAAGTTATGTAATTAATTATTTAATACCTATTTCTATGAATTAATAAGATGATTATCATGAATTGACACATAAATATAGAGATTAATGCAAAATTGTTTTTGTTTCATACATTTTTAAGAGCACAATTATTAAAGAGCATTACCAAATTTTTCTATGAGGAACAAATATAATTTACGATACTTTCTTTTATGGTAAAAATCTACAATATGCAGTCATTAATAATTAATTTTTTACTATTTTTCATAATTTTTCATGTTACAGTTAAAATATTAACTTGTGACTATATGTATAATTAAATTAGAATTGTGTTTGTTTCATTATCAATTTTTAAATCTCTTTAAGGAAATGTTTATAATTTACATACAATACCAAGGGTTTCATTATCTTGCTTTTAGGGAGGCAACATCCGTGAGCAACGACATCACAATGCGCATGTTGCTGCCACTGAGGTTGGTTTTAGTCGCAGCAAGTTTGCTGCTGGCAACTACCACAGCAAACGTTCACTTGCATCTACATTCCGATACTGCCAAACATTTTGCTATCGGCGAACGTGAACAAGCAATTGCTGGAATTGAAGCTAGCCTTTTGTCTCTTCTTGGTTTTGCTAAAAGGCCAAAACCACAAGGCCAAGCCTATGTTCCTGAATCATTGAAAAAACTTTTTGTCAAACAAAATACAATTGGTATGGCTGATATTGCTAAACCAGGAATTCATGCCAGATCTGCTAATACAGTGCGTTCCTTTTCTCATGTTGGTACGTATATTTATAAAAAGAAGATGTTTCTAAAATTATTTTTGGTGTTATATTAGTTTATAAATTATACTATATGTTTGGAGCTGTATAACGATTAAATATTACTTACAATATAATGTAGTTAAACACATACAACAAGCAAAATTTAATGCACTTTAAAATATAAATGTACATTAAAATATGTGTAGATAATAATAATAATAACATAATTAAAAAAAGTTAAACAATATATAATTAAGGTCCATACTATTAAATTATTATTTGTATCTTAATATTTTTCTTCTTTTATTTGTTTTTATACAGAGAGTGAGGTGGATCATAAATTTCAATCTCTAAATCGTTTTCGTCTTTCGTTTGATTTAAGTAGTATACCTTCAGGGGAAAAGTTACAAGCTGCAGAATTAAGTCTTTCTCGAGTACCTATTTTAAATGAAGATGATTCCAATTCGAAACTGGGTAGAATACTTATATATGATATTTTACGTCCTGGTGCAAGAGGACATAGCGCTCCGCTATTGCGTTTAATTGATAGTAAACCAATAGACACTAGGAAAAATGGCACAATTAGTGTAGACGTACATCCTGCTGTAGAAAGATGGATAAAAGATCCTAAGAATAATCATGGACTTTTAATACATGTACTTGGAACTAAACAGGAGCATGTGCGTTTAAAAAGAAGTGCAAATGAAAGAAATGACACATGGGTTGTTAATCGTCCAATGTTATTTACTTATACAGATGATGGCAGGTACAAACTAGCTTTTTCATATATTTTTATTGTTTTTTATATAAATAATAACTACAGAATTATTGTAACCTTCTTTAATTATGCATTCAAAATGTAAAGCTTTTAATTTAATATTTTATTTTACACATTTATTATTATATACATATACATATACATACATACATACATACATACATACATACATACATACATACATACATACATACATACATACATATATATATGTGTGTGTACATACACATGTATAATAATAATGTATTTAAATTGCATGTAATAACAAATTATATTATACATACAATATATTCATATTTTGATTGTTTGATAATGAACTACAAGTTCACAGAAAAAAATATTAATTACATAATATATGAAATAGTTTTCTAATAATGATTAATACATAATTTATATCAATATAAAATCAATAATTTACATGAATATTATATCAAGAATATTTATTATTTAGATATAAGATGTCTTCTGCAAGTCAAATAATGGACCGTCGTGCTAGAAGAGCAGCACTTCGGAAAAATCGTCGAAAAGATGGACGTGAAAATTGTAGGCGACATCCACTTTATGTTGATTTTGCTGATGTTGGTTGGAATGATTGGATTGTTGCCCCCCCTGGCTACGATGCCTTTTATTGCCATGGTGATTGCCCGTTTCCATTAGCAGATCACTTAAATTCTACCAATCATGCAATTGTCCAAAACTTGGTTTACTCGACAAAACCAAGTATGGTGCCTAAAGCTTGTTGTGTACCTACCGCTCTTAGCTCTATATCCATGCTTTATCTTGATGAAGAAAATAAAGTAGTATTGAAAAATTACCAGGACATGTCTGTCCTTGGATGTGGGTGCCGTTGACTATTTGCTAATTGGTTCAGTAAACTGTTTTTACAGTGAAGAATGTATGTGCAATAAAAATGAGAATAGTTAAAGAGACATTAAAAATTCAGGGAACAAAGAACTAAGATTGTATTAAATTGAATGAATAGTAAATAATGCCATTTTTGGAGGGTACATTGAATTGTTTATTAAATGTTTAGACAGTTATAGCACACTTGAACGATTTTAAGTTTATTGTATGTGGAAATTTCAAACGATTGATTAATCGTCAGAATTTAAAATATTAGTCAGGTTGCCTAACTTGTCCCATGTTTATAAAATAAAAACAATCTGAAAAATTTGTATAATGTAATCAAATTTTGGTCTATTGATTATCAAAGAAAAATTTAGATACAAGGAATAAAAAGAATTTAGTATAAATACTTCAAGTCCTCCAAAAGTTTCTGTGCATAAGAGATATCGATCAGTTCTTCTTGAACATAATGATTATTTTTATTAAGTCTATGTGGTTGTTTAGAAAGGAAGAAAAATTAAAAAAAATTTAAGATTTTGATCCTTGTTTGTACTTGTGCCTTACATTAAAGTATCTTACAGTTGAGAAAGGAGAAAATATCTTTAAAGGAGGATTTAAATCGAGGTAAATGCGCGCGCCAAAATTTTAAGTACCCCCCTCCCCTTTTGTTAAGAAAACTTCCAAAACAATAATTTGTTGCTATCGACTATTGATTAATTTTTTAATCGATTGTTAATTGTTCAAAATGAGAAATTTTTCTTTGAACAAGCATACAATCAATTTTTTTGACGGCAGGGATATATATTGATAGAATACTTAACTGAGAATCTTACATCCATATTTATTTATCAATCTAAAAAAAACTTTTTTATAATTTCTTACTCATTTCATTTTTATGTTTTATTTCATTAGTAATTATTTCTCTGTGGTATCTTAAAATTTTGTTACGTTAATGTTAGATTTGTAGTAGATTTAATACAATTTTTCAAATATTTGAACAAAGATATCTCAGGCGTTTATCAAACATTCCATTTTCCAATTCCATTTTTAATTAAATAACATAATATGCTAAAATGTTAACAGTATATCAGCAGTACTAAACAATACTGAATTATTACTAGAATACATATACTTATTTCATACATTTTGAAATATCATTCAATCTCTTTACAATAAGATATTATCTTTTTATCGAATATACATATAAGATTTTTATTTTTTATTGGAATTAATAATTAAAACAAGTTCTAAATGTTATATATAAAATGTTTTTGAAGTATTTATATAATCTGTATCAAGTTTTGTTAATTCACTAATACGGATGGAAAGCAATTATTATATTTCCTTTCTTTTACTGAATGTATTAAGGGCTTGTAACAACTTGTTTAAGAACTTGTAAAAACTCTTAAAAACACATATTTTACACCATAATTAGATATTGTACAGCTTGAAAAGTGTAATAATAATAATTTACCATTTTAAACAAGGTACACAATATTTTAAAATCTGTATTCTCGTAAACTTAATTTCTTATTGCCTGAATTTGGCTCTTTATAGTTTATAAATTTGATTTGTTAATTCATTAATGTTGAATGTATAAATACCTTGAAATAAATTCTTCCTGCCGTCAAGAATAAACCGTACCTGCCTGAGGAACAGTTATTTATGTTAGCAGAGAAATCTGAGCATATGTATATTTGTATAAAAACAAAAAGGGACGAATATGATATTAAGAATCTTTTATAGCTGTGGCGCGCGTCAGCCTGTAAAATCTGTAAAATAGATAGTAAAAAAGGACTAATGTAAATAGTGCGTCTGTATAGTGAATTAGTATATATAGTATTCTAATGATGTTTTTATTAATATTTTTACATTTTTCAATTGTACACAAATATTGCGTATGTAAATAGTGAATAAATTTTAATAAAAATATATGTTAAATTACACTTACGTACGTTTTTGTACTTAAATAGAAAAAATAAATAGTAGTTACAGGAAAATAAGAGGAAATTGATTAAAACTAAAGCTTATAATTAATAATATATTTTTTAATTATTGTTAAAATGCACAATTTTAAAATTACTTTGTCATGAAATAATAAGTATCATATAAAATATGTAACAAAAGTTTTATTCTTTTATACAATTATGCTACATACATAGGATAATACATATTTTTGTTGTAAATGTAAAAAAAATATAGAAGAATCATTTCAGTCTTTAATGCCAAACAAGAATAATAATTTAATAGAATGTATTTCTTCAAGGCTTGTGTAATGGCAGTGCGAGGTAAAAATCATTTCCACACGACACATTGTACATTTTATATATACAATAATTTTGAATTCCATTTACTAAATATCCTAAATGTTGTATGGCACGGTCCGATTATAAACTGGAGGAACAGCATTACTTTATATCATTATTTAAAAATTGTAACTTACTAATTTTCATATGTTGATTAACTTTATATAGAAATGTGAATATATAAATACACATTTAGTAATTTTCACTTTCACGGTAAAGCTGTTACATAAAAATGCAAATAAATTTGCAAGATGTATTTCTCATTTTCACGGTAAAAATTAAAAAATGTTCCTTTCTATAAATACACATTTTAAATGTTCTTAGATTATTTAATTATCATAATTCATTGCTTATTTTGATTTTATTCTCATTAGAAATAATTTTCAATTGTTCTATCTATTTTTAATTTGTAATACAGAGTTTGATATGTCTTGATTGTAAATATGAAAGTTACTCAACTAACTTCTTATACACTATAACTATATGCGTACTTAAAAAAAAAAAAAACTTTTTTGCAAAACAACTTGGATCTCGAAAGTTAAAAATCATATACAACTTTTATACATTGTTACAATATTTACATTTTACGATTAAATTCCTTACAAATACATTACAAAGTTAAGAGGCACGATGGTATAAATTTTTTACAGAGATAAAGAAACCTACTCAAATATAAGTAACACTTCAAACAAATTTAATAATGTTGCAAAAAGATATCTTTCCTCAAAAATCTTTCAAAAGAAGGTATCAAATAAAATTTAATGAATGAAATTTAACTACAAAATGATAGAATTTTTGTCTTATATTATTTTACTTATTAATATAAATAAATAAAAATTGCTTAACATTTACTTTCATCAATTTCAAATATTTTAAAAATAATGTTTTTACTTGTCCACTTATAAAATATAAACGTTTTAATAAAATAAATTTTCATTTTAAAATTATTTCTAAAGACTTACCAAAAGATCTCATTTTTCAAAAAATAGAATATAAACAATTTTTAATATATTCAAGGAACAGGGGAAGGAGGTGGAGGAAGTGGACTAAAATACGTAGAAGATCGTGAACTAGGAGAGGGAGGACAACTAATTGCAGCATCACTTTGGTAAACAGATCTTGGAGTAGGAGGTGGAGGATAGGGTTCGCTTTCATATCGATATCTTGCTGGGTAATTGCTGTCTGACTCGTCGCAAACATCTGTACTGCAAGGAGTTGGAGGTGGAGGCTGATTTATGCTCCTATAATGCCTATAAGGTTTATACCTAGATGCATTACTGCTTGAACATCTAGTAGAATTGGCTGTTGTTGCTGGACTTGGAGGGGGATTCAATGTTTCTTGTGGGTAACCTCCCGTGGAACTACCTCGAGTTGAACTGGAAGCTCCTTAAAGCAGAATTTTTATTACTGTAATCATGATAACGGATAATATTATCCATAATGATAAATTTTCTAATCTAAATGTCTACAAGTTTGCACTTAAATGTTACAAAACCAATTCTTCTATATATTATTATAACAAATCATTTATACTACTTTACTTACAATGATTGATTTATGATTTATTAATAATTATTCGCGTTTTGACATATTAAACATTAGAATCCCGTTGTTATTTATCAAATAATATAATTATGATATATTAGTTTGTAAATTAATAAGTTACCGGTGATATGGCTGCGATCGTAACTTGATCCTATACTGCTTCCATTTAACATTGACATTCTTACAGTTTCCATTCCAATTTTCAAATCTTTCCTACAATTTTTTTGCGCGAACATTGGTTTTGCTAATCTTACTGGTTTGGGTGATAATGGATCTCCAGCTGAATCATGTAAAATATCAGGCAATTCTTCATTGTTTATGAATTTTCTTCTACAATAATAAAATCCGAAAGCAATTGTAGCAATTGTTGCAATCAGTCCAATAGGTACAATAATAACATAAGTGATTTTTCCAGATTCTAATGAATTATTTTCTTGTCGAGGATTATTTGCAGGTGTACATGCAGATGCAAGTTCATCACTTCCGTCGGCACAGTCGTCCCAACCATCACAAAGCGCTGAACCAGAAATACAAACACCACTTCCAATACACTGAAATTGACCTGGACGGCAACAATGAGCTTCGTCTAGGCCATCATGGCATTGAGCTGTTCCATCGCACACCCAGGACATATCTAATAATTTTAATAATAATTCACAGTTTCGCTATATTTAATTCATAATTTGAATGATTTGATAGCTCAATATTCTTACCAATGCAATGGCCACTTTGACATTTAAATTGCTCGCGACTACAAGCTGGACAACCTAATTCATCACTTCCATCGGGACAGTCGGTTTGGCCATCGCATTTCCATGTAGCAGGTATACAATCTTTTGTTACTGCAGAACTAGGTGCAGCACAAGTAAAGTGATCTGTTCCACAGGCTGGTGCAGCTCTACAAGTCTTTTCATCTTCAGATAAAACCAAAGATTTTGGACAAGAACATCTGAAAATAATGTCTTTTATATACTTTTATTAATATAAAATTTTTTATGCACTGATTCTGTGCTAGAAGTATTAAAAAGAGAAGTCGCCAATTCGTCCGATCGGACATTATTGCTATATAAAGGATGATAATGCCTATGTTATCGGCTACTGTTATGTCAACGGCTGTTTATATGATCCATTGGAGATCATTTTTATATCCATAGATTTGTTTTCAGTTTCCACATGTGCAAACATACATATGCGGCAGCTTCTTCTCTCGAAAGAGACTTCCCCTCTAGTGAAAGAATCATCCTATATAAAAAGTCCATGGGAAAAAGAGAGAATGTATAGTTTTAGCATTTTTCAGGAAATGAAAATTTGTTTTTCCATATACGTCACAACTTCGTATTTCATAATACATAAAAAAAATATCATTTTATTCTGCATCATTTCTAACTTTTACTTATAATTTTAAGTAATATGTAACACATTAAACTCTAAAAGATAAGAAGTATTCAATTTTCGTGATATACCTCAATTTCTTATAACTACCGTGAAACTAAAAAAATTTTAATTCGTAATGCGACATAGTCAGTGATAAAGAGCAGCATACGAAAAAATGTTAAACTTGTTAAAATTCGTTAAAATTGACATTCCCCCCTTTTCCCGTAGATTCTTTATATGATATTTATATTTTATTTCCTGATCAAGAGATATTAAAAATGTACCTAGAAGAAGTGATTCCTATACAAAAATGTGAGCATCCTCCATACTCCCGAAAAGGACTACAAATATGTGTTTTCATTACATCATCTTGTGGAGTGTTTATTGCAATTAAATCTGTAAGTACTTTATTCATGATTGTTTTTCTTCCATTTCCAGATTTATTAACACGCTCTAAACTTGATGTTTCTCTATCAAACCAGTAAATGAAATCAAAAAAGATAGATAAATAAACAGTTGAGCCTTGTCCAACGGGAGAAACCAGAATTCTTCTATTGTTCCCATCAAAATCTGCACACTCAATCTGATTTCCATGTGCCCAATATACAATGCTTGAAATTGCATCTACTGCAATACTTGTTGGTTGTTCTAGATCAGTCGCTATTACAATTCTTTCTTTTCCATCCATTTTACTGCGCATTACTCTCATTTTTCTTCCAATATCTGTCCAAAAAAGTAATCTTTTTTCTGAATGTATTGCAATATTTCTTGGTTTCTCTCCGTCACCTTTGACTACAACACCTAGAGCGGAACCATTGTCAAGTTTTGTAACATTGATTGCATCATTTATGGCACATGACCAGAATAGTAACCTTCCCAGTGAATCTAAAGCAAGATCCACTGGATGCCCCGAATTTCCAGAAATCATTATACTGGAATGTGTTTTATTTTCCAAAGTTCTCTTAATAGATAAAGTTCGTCCATCTATCCAATAAATGTGTTGAGTTATAGGATCAAATTCTATAGATCGTACATGCTTCAAACCTTGTATTCGGAGAACTACATCTGGACAATCATCTGTATCAGGAAGAAAGCGAAACATTGCATTGCGTAAACTATACATCATAAAGTTTTTTGGCGCTGTAACAGAAAGAATAAGTTATTAGATTTAAATTAATATACATCGCGCATATGTTATGATGTAATATATCAATAACAGAGAATTAATTAAGTTAATAATTTTATGTTTATGTATGTACATTGTTAATGTAACCAATTGAACGTGACATCTTATATTTGTGTCTTCATTACTTTCGAAGGTAGCATTAAGTAAGAGGGTACAGGTTGTGGCAGAAGTAAGACTTCTTCCAAAAAGTATATTTTTAATTTTAATATCTTTCTCACATTTTACTAATCTACGGACTGTTTACTGTTTATACAACTATAATCCTTTCAATTGTTATCATCTATCATTTAGCTATGTAACATGTATAATGTTTCTGGTTAAATAGCTTAAAATGCATGAAACATTCAAGAAAATGTTTTAAATGGAACTTATAAAGTATCAAGGAGTACAGGTTACACTGATATTTATTCGACCTCGCAATAACTTTGAAAAAAAAAAAAAAAAAAAAAAAAAAAAAGGAAAAAGACAAGAAAAAAGGGGACGAAAAAGGCTACTTTTCAATTTTCAAATGGGAACCTATATTCTCTAGTGCATCAAGATATGAATTTTTAAAGTTGATATATTATCCAATATACACCATCAGAACATTGCTCGATCGAACTCTGTACATCACAGTTGCTTCAAAATTTCGGTAGTGTATCAACTTTGAAAGCTCATATTTCGAAAATGACTTGTACAAAAAATATGAACAGGTCAAATACAGCATTATGTAATAAAAAATACTTTTCAAAATTATCGCAAAATAAAATAAGTAGTCAGTATTATATAGTATATTCAGTATTAATGTTATAAGTATAGGTATTTCAGTATTATTTACCTCCTAGATATCCTACAACTTTCATTTAGAAATTTTATCTATATCTACTATATTTTTAAAAATATTTATCCGTTTCTATTATTTAAATTCAGACATGTTATGTATATTGTATAAACTTGTATGCGCAATTTCCGTGCAGAATATTATTATATCATTTTACAATTAACGAAAAAATATTAAAGAACAGATATTAAATATATTTAAATAATTCAAGGTGTTGTATTATTTTATCTAATACTGTTTGTTTCGTAACTCATATTTTTATTACAAGAACAAATTATATCTTAAACCATAGAATTTGACGAAATCTCGACATCTAATTAAAACACATTTTTTTTTTTATCTACTGCATTTAATATTAAACGTAATTGAGAAAATTTAAAATAGTCTAGTATAATTAAAGATTTTAAGGAAATTGTAAATCAAATCTTCTTAATTTAAATATACTGACCAATGCAAGTTTTATTGTCCTCTGATAAATTGTAATGAGTAGGACACCCACATTTGAAAGAATTTGATATGCTTTCATTATCTCCAGGTAAAGCAATACAAAGATGAGTGCAGTTGCCATTTTTTAATGCACAGGGATTCCATCCTGCTTGTCTAGAAGCATGGAAAACCAATAAATCTGTTACAGATTCTAACTTATTATGTATCTTCACTCTGCTTAATCCAGTAGTCTTATTAGCTTTCTCTATGTCACCTATTGATTAAATGAATCAACATCAAACTTTGTTCAAAATATCTATAAATTTCGGAAAATATCTATCAGAATTAAAATTTAAGTAAAATCGAAATTTATTGCAAATAATAACGTGACGTATATGTAATAGTAACTAATAGTAAAAATAGTAATGTAATGGTAACATAGTTGATAATTTTATGTACTTTTTTACCTGTATTCCAATCTGTCCAATAAATGTAATCTTGATACTGAGTAATACTAAATGGATATACAATATTTTCTGTTATAATTGCAACTCTTTTCCTTGTACGCAGATCAAAGCTATCAATAGCTGGAGTATATAAATCTGCCCAATACAATTTTCGTGCTGAATGGTCAATTGTTAGACCGTTTGCTTTTCCAATATTGGAAAGTATTATTTCACGATGCGTACCATCTAAATATGATCTTTCTATACTTACAGGATTTCCCCATTCTGTCCAATACATATGGCTACAAAAACATCATAGTGTTAAAAACTTAATTATACAAGAAATATATATTTCATAAACACTTTTATAAACACACAAAAGTTGTCACTATAATTACCCTCTGCTAGGATCAAGAGCTAAACATCTAGGTTCAACAACATTACTCCAAATAAGGACTTTTCTACTACAACCTTCTAATCGAACCATTTCTATTCTTCGTGTTCCTGTATCACTCCAGTATAAATTATGAGCAATCCAATCAATTGCTAAACCTTCAGGTGTTTCTAAACCAAGATCAACGACTCTTTCTATATCAGATCCATTTATAAAAGCTCTTGTGATTGTTTTTAATTTAACATCCGTCCAATAAATGCGATTGTCTGCTATATTAAAGTCCAAGGCGCTAATAAAAATAGAATATATTGATAATAATAATAATAATAAATACAGTCTTTGACATATAGTTTTTATAAAAAAATTTAAATATAAACAGATCATAAAACTTCTTATTTATAAGCATAAGCATTTACCTTGCATCTTTAACTCCAGTTAATGGAATAATATTATCATTATTTGCATTTTCAATGCTAATTCTGCCAATATTTTCTTTTCTAGCAAATAACATAAATGCATCTGGCACCACACAAGTCTTTTTATCTTTAGTTAACTCATATCCAATTTGACATGCGCACACATATTTATTTCCTGGTCGATTTAAACACAAATGACTACAACCACCATTACTTTTTACGCAAGGATTTGTACCATTAACCTTTCCTAAATGCACTGCTTTTAAACCCATGACATTTGGAACTTGATCAACAATAACTTCTCTTTCACCGCCTGTGAGTTTATGTGCTCTATCCACACTTCGTCTTTGCCAATCAGTCCAGTACAGATAATCTCCTAATAAACTTAATCCAAAAAGATGTGGAAGATTATCTGTAATTACTTCTCTTCTATCTGTACCATCCATGTTACACACTTCAATCTTATCTGTTTTTGCATCGCACCAATATATTTTCCATCGTGCAAGATCTAGAGCAATTCCATTTGGCCAAACAATATCCTTATTTATTAAAAGAATACGTTCTGTACCATCAAGATTACTTCGCTCTATTTTTGGACGTTTCTCATTCCAATCTGTCCAAAACATCCATCCTAATTCTGGAGCTAAAGCAATTGCTCTGGGTTCAATTAAATCTTCATTTATTAATACTTTTCTACTTGTACCATTTAACCGGGCTACTTCAATTCGATCTGTCCCCGTGTCAGTCCAATAAAGATTCCGTGCTAGCCAATCAACAGCTATTCCATCAGGATTTTCCACTTCTGTTGTTATAATATTTTCTTGATTAGAACCATCGAGTGAAGCTCTACGAATTGCACGAGCTTCTTCATCTGTCCAGTAAAGCATTTCTTGCACAGGATCAAAGTCTATTGCTATCGCATGTTTAATTCCTAAGTATATTGAAAAATTATAATATATATAAATTTCTGTGAAAAACAAATTAATCAATGAAAAAGATATTGAAGAATACCTGTTAATGGTAATACAAAATTAGTATAATCTGGTGAATCTAAAGAAATCCGACAAATTTCATTTCTTTGAACTATTAATAACAATTCTTCTGGTCCTTCTGCACAAGTCAAATTATCCACTAATTTCACACCTGTAGGACATGCACAGCTATATCCAGGTTCTGTCATACTTAAAAGACATAAATGTGAACAATTTCCATTATTTTTTTCACAAGGATGACTCCCATATGGTTGTCTTCTAACATCCCAAACTTCTATGTCACCAGGTATATATTCTCCATGTAATAATTCTCTAGGGTGTGCTTGATTTTGACGAACATCGTATGAATGTACACACCATGTTTTCCAATCAGTCCAATATAATTTGTGATCGAAAAATGTCACTGCAAATGGATAATCTAATCCTTGTTCTATGACTTTTCTTCTATTTTTTCCATAATAATCCATCACTGCAATAAATTTAAGTCTTCCATCTACCCAATAAACCAATTCATTCTCATAATCCACTGTTAAACCATTAGGCCAAAATATATCATCAGAAATTATCACTTCTCTCGTTGATGGATCTCCATTCATTGCAGCTCTTTCTATTTTAGGTACATCACCCCAATCAGTCCAAAATAATATACTTTTCATTGGTACAAGAGCAATAGCTCTTGGCTGATAAATGTCTGTCCAAAAAAGGACTTTTCTGTGACGTCCATCGATACTGGTTACTTCTATTCTATTTTTTTCTCCATCTGTCCAATATAATTTTCCTGTGTACCAGTCGCAAGCTAAACCATCAGGAGAAATTAAACTGGAATTTACTACAATTGTTTTTTCACCAGTATGGGTGCCATTTGTTTGAATGCATTGAATTATTTCTAAACCACTATCAGACCAACATACTAATTCATGCTCAAAATAAAAATCTAATGCTGCACCTTCAGACAGTTCTTTTATGATAGTAGTTACTTTATTAGTACGAGAGGCATTGGCCATTCTAATATCTTTTTGTGTGACAAAGAGAAGAGTTGGCGATCCTGGAAATAATGATTCTTGTTATTAAAATTAAAAAATTCTGCATTGTTATTATAAATTTAGATAGAAAATTAAATATAAAATTTTGAAATTTATGACATAAAAATAATATTATGGATTACAGCATCAAGCAATATTGTTAAATTTGAGTAAAAGAATTGGAGCACAAAGTTGGATAATAAATATTATAAAAAATAATATACACTAATAAGTAATAGTAAAAAAATTAACTTTAAGTTATTATAAAATCTAGATAATCTTTAAAGATTTCATTTTGTACAATTAGTAACATATTATACACATATTAGTGACATTATAATAAAAGAAATAAACTATAACAAGATATTTAGGCATAATTGTTTAATAACAGATGACCTATAACATAACCTCTATATTAAAATCATGTAGAAAACAACACACTAAATGTTACTTACCATTAGAGAGGACAAGTTTGAAAAAGCATGCAATCAGAATAATTATTAAACTGATAATAGCCATTCTAACAATTGTAAAAAGATCTTTAATTACTTAAAGCACACGGCCGTGACATATACGGGCATAGCCGATACGTCCGTCGTTTGCCAAATTGCTTATTTTAGTCATTGATCTTTACGGATTCAAGCTACGATATCTCATAAGAAAATATATATCTTATAAAAAATATATTACACCCATTTTGATTATAAAAAGATTTACTCATTTTCTATCGGTAAACGGAAGAAAATTTGTACGTTAAAGGGTTAAATTATGAACATTACGAGGAGCACCTTCGGCGTCGTACGTCAATTTCTATTCATGACGAACGATCGATCCGCTCCTTATACACTTTGTACAATTTTCATCTGTTGAATCAGATTTACGTTGTCTTTAACTTAAGATAAACACAAACTTATTCTCTGTCGCTCGTATAAACTGTTAACTAAGCAGACGCTTCCTTAGGAGCCAGCGGTTCCCGTAACGGCCGTAACCAATCATTACTATCCCTTGCATTTCCAATTTCCAATTGACAATGAAGCTTAACTAAACTTGACGTCACGAAAACTGACTATATGTCAAGTTTTACTATACTATATATTAAATGCTAATACAAATATTTCCCTATTTCATAACATTTAAAAAGACAATAGTTATTTCTTGTAATAAATCATTAAAACATTTATGCTCATATTTTGTAAGATTTAAATTTAAAAAATATTTTTGCAGCAAATAAACAATCGAAAATTAATATATAGTGTGTACTTTTATAACTTTTTAATAACAACATTTTCCAAGTGTATATTGACTTACAATTAGTTTAATCTTTTACTCGAAAACAAAAAAATATAGCTTATTATTTAATATTGCATATGTATAACATTAACATAATGTTTTTTTCTGGCTTTAATGTTGCTTCGACATCGAAGATCATTAGTAACACTATCTAACAAGATTATAATTTTTGGCACAATCTTGTTTCAGACAAAACAAATAACAATAAAACAAAACAAAATTGTTCTATTTTATTAACATAGTTAAAGTAGAAAATTACTAAAATTTTAGGATAAATTATATTTACATATACACATGTATATGACCGTACACCATAGTGGCCGGTGACACCAAACTCCATCTGTGTTCTTATCTATAATTAACTCTAGTTTTAACAGCGACTCATAGATGTCGCATTTAATGTGTTGATTGTAGTAGTAAGCGTACAAATGGCCATGTTCTCGCGCACGCGGGTCTCGGATTACGTTGATAACGCTGTACAGGATATAGAATTATTAAGAGGCTAAGTTGTATATGATAGATAATAAGTTACAGAATAACGACAGATTATACAATTTTCCAAATATCATAATTTTTACATTTGTTTTAAATAGAAAACAATGAAAATTATTATAATTTAATGATTTCATTATTTATATAACATATTTATAACTTAATGATATCCCTGTTATTTGTATTTATAGAGGTTAATGTTCTCAGTGAATTTATTTTCTAAATTAATATATAAGTTTATAGGTACACAACATATTATGTTTCTGTATTTCATAAAGATTTGTGGACTAGATATATCATTACTTACTTAAAAATCACATTGATATTCAATTCCATTATAAACGAAGCTCATTATAAAGGCAATATATTTTAATACGTTGTTAAATTAATATTAAGTTTGACTATATTGATTAACAATTATTATTTATCTGGTTCTTATATGTTATTCACTTAATTATCTTTATTGAAGTCATTTACATTTTTAGTGTTGAACATGTCTAATATTACGCAGATATCCGTATTCATTATGAATAGAAATCTTTGTTTAAAACAAAAGATGCTGTTACAAACTTGGGTAAGGCATTCAAGTACTACAAAACAAACGCCAGCTACGTATTGTTCGGAATTGGTTAGGTATTTTATAGTTACTGATAATGAATATAGTAGCTGACAGTTATGGTTATTTTAGATGTTTATATGTTGTTCATTTTAAATATTACATTGTTTCTAGCATTATTTGTTATTATATAAGTGAACGATTAAATAAATGAGAAAATGTTAATAATTATACTTTGAAAAAAAATTAAATTTCCTAAAGTTGTAAAACAATTAATAAATAAGCAAAGATATATATAAAAAATCATTAATAAATTGTTACTTTTTACATTGTTAATTTCTTCCAGAAAACATGATTATGAAAACTTTCTGTGTACATTGCTATTGTCAAACAAAAATGAAGCGGCCGCATTTGCGATTCGCGCGTTTAATGTTGAGATAGCTCAAATAAGAGATCAAGTGCGTGATTATAAAATAGGAGAAATGAGATTACAATTTTGGTCAGATGCACTAAATAATACATATAAAGGAAATCCTCCAAGAAATCCTGTTATGTTGGAGTTATATAGAGTATGATCTTATTTTCTTATCTCTTCGGTTCTTTGTACTATTTATCGTCACAAAAATTATAATAACTGCAAGAAAAATCTTTGCAGATTTTACAGATACATTCTCTTTCTAAACATTATTTCAAACGTTTAATCGATATAAGGCTCAATAAACTTCGGGATTATTCATTTCATAATATGAGTGAAATAGAAAAATATGCTGAATACAGTAGTTCTTCCATTTACTATCTTCTTTTACAAGTACACGGTGTAAATAATATTAATGCTGATCATGCTGCAAGTCATATGGGCAAGGCACATGGCATTATTAACTTACTTCGATCGATTCCTTATAATGCCAGGAAAAGAGTGAATATGTTACCACAAGATATTTTAATGAAACACAGTGTTTCTACAGAAGCTGTATTACAGGGTCAATCCAGTAAAAATCTTCAAGATGTGATATATGATGTAGCTTCCTATGGAAAATTACATCTAGATGCTGTAAGTACATATCAAATGCAGAATTAAAATGGAAACAGAAAAAAAGGAAAAGATTATATTTGATCTCTTATATTTTAATATACTATAAAGGTTTTCTTATTTTTAGACAATTTCTCTTAAACATAATATGGGAAAAGAAGCAAATTTAATCTTTTTACCAATAATTTGTTTGCAAAAGTATTTAAATAAATTAAGAAAAGCAGATTTTGATATCTTTAATGCAAAACTACAGAAAAAAGATAATTTACTTCCTCTATACTTGTATTGGAAAAGTTTTATGTATTAAATTTAATATACTTTTAATTCAGATTATCTTTTGATTAAAGTATTGTAAAATATCTGTATTAAACTATTGTTATTTGTAACTGTTATTGTTATTGTATTTCAACATGTTATTAATTTTAACAGTTTACTTTTATAGTATCCGTTTTAATTATTAAGTTTATGTAGAATGTGTAGGAGGAATGGAATAATTAATTGACAAACCTTTTGATAAAAACTTTTCTGCATATCTTATTAGAACAGATTTGTAGGATTAAAATAATTAAGTAATTTACATTTGTGTGTGTGTGTGTTTGTTCTATTCATTTTTGCCCAACATTACGTGCTTTCATGGGAACTCGTATTTTCTTGAAAACTGAGAGTGATAAAGTAATTTTGATTATAAAAAGTACCTGATGGATATCGTAGATAAAAGTTTGTATTGGACAGTGTAATATCGCATAATCTATTTATAGGAATTAAGCAACAGTTTCTAAAACTTCAACTAAAATACATCTGTTTTATGCATTATGGAAATAACTTGTATAATTTTCACAGTCCATTTCTGTAGTATTTAAAGATAAGTCACCAGTACTACAAGGTATTGTAGGTATATTTGAACCTTGAACAGTGAAACCATGATAATCTTCTTGTTCTGATTCTGTAGAACATGGTAAATTCAAACGAGTAGATGCTAGTAGTTCATTTGTAGATTTGTCTTGTTGTGTGTCAAAATCACTTTGTGTATCCAAACTTATAAGACTCGTTTCATCCTCTGCTTTGCTTACATCAAAACTGTCATCACCAATGAAAGAAGGAAAATCAAAAGTAGGTGATGGTGTAATACAATCTTCTATCAAAGAAGTTCTCACATCGTTTTGTGGTGTGGAATTACTAATTGTGGCAGGACAAACCTGTTGTTACAAGTAACTATTTATAATGAATTTGTTAATTAAAAGTTTGTTAATTAAAAAGATTTCTTACTTGTGGAATAATCGGAGGTGGTAACTGATAACTTTCAATATCTTCACAATCTAAATTAGTAGGCAATCTTTGGCTATGTGTAATTAACAATGGAGTTCTGTTTAAAACTGTGTTCACTTCTGACTTCATTTCATCCTGAAATAGTAACATCTTTTCTTTTAAGTTTAATGCTTCGGTCATTATTTCTGCAGTTTTGGTTTTCATTTCATCAAGGAGGGTTATATCTTCACACATTAAGTGCAGACTCTGTACACATGTAAAAATAAATTATACTAAAAATATTTAATTAGTAATTTAATATCATTAAAGAATAATGTAATATGTACTTCACATATCATTAAAGCAGATTCCCATGTATTAGCAGGTACACGTTCTCCAGACATATAAGCATTAAAATCTGTTTCGTCCATATTTAACGATTCAGCTGTCAAATTTTCAATAAAAGATACAGCACAACACTGAAATTATTGTTATTATCATTTCATTATCTTAAATGTCATATAAGGAAAGTTAATTGTTTTTATTCATTGATTGTTTCATTATAAAATAGTAGTAACGTTCTCGATAAATATTAAAATAAATGTTACCAGATTTGTGAAGTAATATCCACCTTCCCCTGTCATTAATCTGCTTGCATTACAGAACCTAGTAATAAAATTGATGTTACTTTTAAGACGAGCAGGATTAGCTTTTAGAACGATGAAAATTAAGGCAGGAAGAAATTCATCTGCAGATGCAGGCCCACCAACAGACTGTTGTAACATTACAAATATATTTCGACAACAATATATAACGCAAGAAAGCTTTTCTTGTGGAGCTTTTGCAGAATCCATATTTAATAAATCTACAAGAAATTAGAAAGCTATTTTCAAATAATCGGTGAATAAATCTAACACATTCAATAATTGGAAATATTGGAAATTAACATAACTGATTAAAACTATTTTAACAACAAACCAGTTATGGAAGTATAAACAAGTTCTCTAACTTCAGAACTGGTTTCATGTATTCGACATTCCAAATTTTTCCCACTAACCCAGTTCAATTGCCGAATTCTGTAATTATCATAATTGTCATTCTATTTTATGTATTAATCTGAAATGTTATTAATTTAATTTATTAATGAAGCAAACCTCTTTTGTATTGCCAAATCTTTTTCTTCGTCGTTCGTAAAAGGTGGACAAAACAGAATTCTGTAGAGCAAAGTCATTGCATATCTTTCTACATAATCTAATAATTTTTCTTTAACTTCTGGCGATATATCTGAAATAGTAAATTAAAAATGTTCATATTGTAACTAATTTTAAAACACTAATTTGTTAATGTCCAGATTGTTTTAATATGAATTTATTTTTTCAATACCTGCATATTTAACACTATTTTCTAAACGTTTAGCAAATACTTGATAAAAATTTTGTGTAATCTCTGAAAGTTCCTCTATTCTCTTCACATCTTTATTTTGCAATATCTCGATTATAAATGAGTGCATACACTTTCTAACATCTTTTTCTACTGGTGTTTTCGCAATTATACCTATTAGGTCGCGGTTGTCAGCTTTTACTTTTTCAAGATCAGGATTATCTTTTGTTAATTCATAAAGTAATTCTTGGTAGCCCTGTACTTTAGTAAAAATCAAAACTTTCAGAATAACGTAAGTAATGTAAATAATATTTATAAAAAATCTAATAAAAGAAAGTATACATAAAATAATTAAAATTTTTTTGATATATATATCGAATAAAAGTTTTATAAAAATCAAATACAAAGCTAAATATATTATAGGACAAATGTACCTTTTGCAACTGGTTTACGAAAAGATATATTTAATAACTTGTACTTCTTCTCTTGTTGTACTTTCTTTTCCTCATATTTTTGATGTGCACTAATTGCATTCTTGTTAGAAGAGGCACTGAAACATTGATAATGTTACTCAGAATGTAGCAATAAATATAAAAAATATATAAATCCATAATGTATCTCTTCTTATGTGAATAAGATATTCCTTGTTACATGTTTAAGAAATGTCATAAATTATTAATTTTTACAGGGAAATAAATATAACGTTATATTAAAGCACAAAAAATTTGGTGCAAAAAAAGAAGTCTAAATAGTACAATTTCTAACTGTTTTTCATATATAAATACATGCACTATAAACATATATTATCATATCTTGATAAAATAGTTAACATCGATTGAAACGTAAATCCACGTTAATTATCATTTTAATGCAATGTAGTTGTTATCACAAAGTTCACAATATAAAAAAATAGAATTTCTAAAATTTTTACATTTACATACAGATACATGGCTTTAAAAATAAAAAAAATTTGTTAGATCTGACTTAATACAGGAATTTACTTAGTAACTATAACTTAATAACTTTAATACTTAAATTAAACTTAATATAAATTGATCAATAAACGTATAAATCGTACCTCTGCCCATAAACATTACATTCTGTTTGTGATCTTTGTTTTTGTAAATATTCTCGATAACATTTGCTACAATAACCTTCCCATTCGGCATTTCCATAAAATCCACAACCATTTTTACATTTAAGATCAGCTTCATCGATTCTTAAAGTGGGTGTTTTTATAGAGTACATTTTAACAAAACTTCTTGGATATCTTTACAATTATTCTTTCTGTATAATTCACATTTTACTTATACAGCTCAGTTATTTTTATCTTTGACGCGGCATCACCAAGTTTTACATACGTTGTTAAAAATTTGGACATATGACAAACGTGAAAACGCATGCGTAAATCTTTATGAAAAGTACGTATACATACATATATGTATAATGTATCACACATTTATATCAATATTTATAAATGTAATTCTTATTCAATATATTCGAAATTTTAATTTAATATTTTAAGTTATATAGACAGATTAATTCAGAACTCTTAATTTGGTAAAAACATAGTCAATAATGATCATATTACTATATAAATATTTAAATTATTATTAATTTTATTTACTTATTATAAACGCACAAACGATTAGTATATACGTATAAACACATATTCAATATATAAAAGCTACAGGGAAGCTTAAGTAAAAAGTTTGAAACATTTATATTACATACATGTAAAAGAAAATTTCTGTATAGAATAAAATTATCAGAGTTGAGATACTTATAATTAAATAAAAGATTTTTATTATTTTAAGGAGCTATTTATAATTTTTAACGTATAGTAAGTTTTTAACGATTAATAATTTTTAAATATCTAAACTGGACAAGTTTACCTTTTAAGAAACATTTTTAATAAAATCATAGAAAATGCGATTGTTTCGAACTTTGCCGCGCTTTGTATTCAGGAACATATGGAGAATGCCTCTGTATTTGAAAAGAAGACAGGGGTTATAATTTAGTTTCTCATTTAAAAAGTAAAAGGTTAAATGTCTTTTATATAGTGTGAAAAATTTTAAATATATATAGCAGAATGATGCACTGTGTAAGAACGTTTACTTTCAAAAAGGTATATTTGCATGTATAATAAAAAGATGTTAATTTAACCTCTAATATTTAAAAATAATAAGTAATTTTAATTTGTTATATATTTGTTAATAATTTCTTTGATTATTGACAACTTTTGTTCTTTTACATATAAAATGTTGTGACTTTTATTTATTGATTTAGTTTTATATTCTTAATAATAGTATTTGTGTCTACATAATCGATTATGACCTATGTAATAATCCACTTTACATACGTCTATAATTATATATAAATTTTAATAATATACGGAGCATTTTTATATGTATACATACTTTTAAATATATTTTACAGTCTTATGTCTTTTCATTTATTTATTAGTTGTATTATTTTGATTCAGTTTTGTGAAAATATAAATTTTGAATATAACTGTTATAATTTTATATTTATGATATCTAATTAATTAAATTCTTTTTTCTTGGTCTGATGGATGGATATGAAATATTTATGACAGAAGATACCATTATCGTTGACATTAAAATATATCACAGAATGCAAGTTTGTTGATAATAGTGGCATCAACTTTTTAATCAGACCTCAATCTTGTCATTTTTATAAGAATGTACATACATCTAAGAGTTTAATTAAACCAATAAGTCAAATTGGAATAATTAAAACATTGTCACATAAGTTTGATCTTTTAAAAAAGAAAACTGTGAGTATGATTATTCATTGTAATTTTAATGTCTCCAAATATAATATCTATATATTCCTAATATTCGTGTAATAATTATTTATATTTCTTTGTATTTTAGCATTTAATTGAATTGGGTTATGATTTGTATGGTGACATTCCTGATGGACTCAATTATACGATATTTTACAAAGGTATATTATTGCTCTTAATTTGTTATTAATTCCATTTGATGTAATTTCGTTAAGTAAATTAATTTTATAATTATTTAATCATTATTTTTATTTATTAGGTTTCAATATGCCAGATACATTTTTCTCTTGGTTCCTAGTCACAGAATTGCATGTTTGGATGTTAATGGTACGTTTCATGGCTGAAGGAGAGAAGGGCAAATTAGTTATAAGCAAAATGGTCGAGGCTATGTGGCATGATGTTCTTATAAGAGCAGAACTACTTGGTGTGAGTAATCAATAAATTGAGCGTTGTTATCTGGTTCTAATTTACCCTAATTTATTTTTTTTATATAGAAGCTTCATATCTCTAGTTTCATTTTTATCTTATTAAATTTAACTTCCACTAATCAGCCCATAATGTAAAATACTTAAAATTTTTTATCACTAGCCAATGACTCCAAGAACAAAAAAAAGACAAGTAGCAGAATTATCATATCAATTTAATGCAGCTATAGTTGGTTATGATGAAGGAATTATGTCAGATGACAAGGTATTAGCTAGTGCATTATGGAGAAGGTTTTTTTGTTTAGAATGTAACAATCCAGAACATCTGGAAAAACTTTTAATTTATGTTAGAAAACAGGTAATTAAAACATTGTTTTTTAATTAAATATTATATACTAACTCGATCATTGTGCTTTTAGATTAATGTGTTTGATAAAATTCCATCAGAAAAAGTTTTTGATAAATCAATAGCAAAGTGGGTAGATTTGTAAAGCGTCAAATGCAGCTCAATAATACTATTAAGAATTTGTAAATTTTAATTAGGTAAAATTCATATTACAAATATATTAAACTTACAGTATAGCAAAATTTGATTTTTTATTTCAATTTTAATTTCAATCCTTTAAAATATTATCACATAGTTCAGTTTTTGAATGAACAATTACACGACATAAATACTGTTTCTTGCAATTTATATCACAACTTTCTTGCAATGAAGGTTCTGCTTGCTTGTAAAAGTTCCTACAACAAAAAATGAATTCTTACTATACACATATAATGAACCACCATATAATGTATAATAATAGAATAATATTGAATGATATAACTTTTATTATAATTCTAACATACTTGTAATACTTATTTAATAGCGTTTCATTCTTTGCTGCTGTAGAGAGCCAATTATTTAAGGATTTAACAGATAAATCTGGAAGGTCATATTCTGTTTTAAAAGAATATGATTTATACCAGATTGGTCTTACATGGATATTTTTATTGGCAGAACTGAGATCATACATCCAATTTTGGTAATCAGCTACTTCCTGTAAGAAAAGAAATTTTGTGTGTCTATTTGCTATTATTTTTACCCTAAATTAAAGTAAAAAAATTATTTATACTACATCTTTATAATCCAGTTTATTTTTTATCATATCATAAATGAAAGGAAGAATAACTTACATAATTACTGCAATTTACTATATATATTTTATAATTTGGATTCAATTTTGAATAAGCTGTTATACTACCACCATTCCAGGCAACATTTTTTGCTTTCATATCAGAATTATAAAATATTGCTATTTCATCATTATGAGTATGTCCATTGAATTCAGCTTTAATTATATGGGAAAATCTATTAATTATTCTTAAATATTCTCGTTTCCATGTTTTAAAACAGCTATTACTATTAGAAGGTATATGGGATAAAACATGTACAAATTCGTTATTCCTCTCTGCTTCAGAAAGAATATTTGCAAGCCAATGTAGTTGATTATCAGGATCTTGCGGATTATACCAAAGCCACCTGTATAAACAAATAATTGAAAAAATACGAAGAAAGTCAATTACAAAATAAGTTAGAAAATTTACTTCTGATAGTAACATTCTCTATAATTACATTTATTTTACAATTATAGCATTGTATTCATTTCACATACCAATTGTAAGAGTAACACACATTGCTATTTAAAGCTATAATTCTAAATCCTCTTTTTGGGACAACAGTGTAATATCCTCCTTGAAGTATAGTAGAACGAGTATGTTCTGGTAACCACCCATATACAATCCATAGGTCTGCCATTAATTTATAAAGCCAACTTGTAGTTAAATTGTCTTGCGTTATATTTTTTGGTGCGAACCTACATATAATTCAGAAAATTGTCAATTATAATTAAGACAATATTCATTTACAGATCTAAAATATTTTCGTAATATATAATTTCGTAATGTTTGCATGAAAATTTACAAAGCAACTCGGAGAATGAATTTCAAAATACAAAATTTCGTAAAAATATAATTTACTTTGAAACACAGTAAATAAAGAAATATTAATTTCAACTCATTTTGATATTTTTCGAAGAATATTTATCGCTCAGACTATTAATTGAACGAATGTAAACCTTTTTTATCTCATCGAAAAGAGTTTGAGTTTATTTTATATAGAATCATTTATCGAAACTGATAAATTTATATACAACTGTTATGAAATGTTCTTTATGTATCGTAGTGAGTTTCATTGGAAATTTCAATAAACTTACTGATTTAAAGGATTTGATTCATGATTTCCAAATATTGGATATATTATAGTATCATTAAAAGTATCATGAATATATTCATAAATTTTTACAAGACTTTGTATATTTCCTTTCTTTGAAGTTTCCCATACTCCATGGTCTATAATATCACCAGTAAAATATATAAAATCTATATCCTAGGAATTAAATTAAATTTGACTTAAAATTAAAATTAAAAATTCATTTTTTAATCATATTTGATATTTTCTGCATAAATCTCGCTATGCATAGTTATCTACAATAACTAATTTAGATTTGAACTAAAGTAGAAGAAAAAATAAAAGCAAAATTTTAAGATTATATGCCTTTTAAATAAATATCTTATGAATTAAGTATACATTAATCAGACATTAGCTGGATTTTGTTCCTTTTTTCTATACTAAATTAGTTACAATAAAGATTACCTGATGTGTATCTTTTATATGATTTAAAGCATCAGTGATTGCATGCCATGGGGTATCACAGGAGTTATAATCTCCCCAAAAGCCAGCAAATGAAGTCATGTTAGGTTTATTTTGTCCTTTTCGACAACAAACTGGTTCTCCACAAATTGAATTGCCATATGGTTCGTAAAGAGGATCATAATGTAGGTCTGTTATTTGTAAAATTTTTATCTGTTTTTGCGTTTCATTATCAGTAATTATTGCATTGGAATTGTTATCTACATGAATATTCCAATCAAATTTAGGATCGCTTAAAGGACATGATTTTGATTCTAAGACAACGCCACATACTGTGTTTGCTGTTAAATTTGGTTTGGAATCTATTATGTACAGAATAATAGGCTATAAAGATAATAAAAAAAGTAGAATAATTTATACATTAATTCTGAAATATTTTGATAAATCTAATTATATATGTACATATTACCAAGTTCAGTTCAACAACTCCTTTACAAACTCTTTCAGTTTGAATATTGAACAGTATACATAACTTTACTATTTTATCTTTTATATCTTCTTCTGACATTCCTTTACGTCGTAAATTGAAAAACGTTTTTAAAATTCCTCGACATATTGTACATATTTTAGTATCCGAATTTACTGAAAAAGATCTCCAGTCAGAATTCTGAAGTTCTGTAGGAATTTTCAAGGATTTTATCATATCACTGAACAATTCTCCTTCATAGTCCAACTTGGTCCATAGTTCAATTTCATTTGAAAACGAATTCACATCTATATCTGTTGATGAATTAATTTCGTTATTCTTTATTTTATTATATAGAAAAGTATTATAAATAATCACAGTATATTGTTTTTATTGAACAATGGAAAAAAAGTTTATCCTCTTTTAATTTCAATTAGCAGAAGAAAATTGGGTCGAGTTGCTGAATAATTACCGCTTTACCGATACCGATACCGATACCGATATCGATACCGTTGGAATATGTTGTCAAGGTCATCATTCAGAACAACTTTTTCATATACATACGACAGGATGATTTAACTAAGACTTTAAGCTGAAATATTTTTGATATAATTAATTGTATCAAAAAATGTTTTAGATAAAAGTAGAATGACTTCAAAGGGGACATTATTAATTTTTCTGTAGGTGGCCGCGTAAAGGATATGTGAAGGCCCTGTTACAGGATGGTCAGTTCTAGTTCTCAAGTTGTACACAAAAGTATGTTTAACATCACATATGTGCATACAATGCATCTTTTATACAAAATTATAGATTAGATATTATAATTATTGTTTGCGTATATCATATATGTGTGTGTCCAAATTATAAATGTGTCGATGTAGTCGCACTATCATCGGTATCGCACATGTGGTCCACTTATGCGAGCCGCTACTATCCTTTAGATAGTCCAACCCTATCTATATACCCCTTTACATTTGGAATTCAGTGACTGGAATTTTTATTATTTTTTTCATTGTTTATACGTCACTATGAAGATATTTAAGAAAATCCCGCTAGAATTCATGAGGAGGTAATAAATTGACAGCTTCGCGCGGCGTATACGGTACCAAACATACTTTTATATGTAACTTGAAAACTAAAATCGATTACCCGTTATATGTACAGAAAAATATTGTTCAAAATGATGATCCTGACAACATATTCCTAAGTATTGAACATTATTATTTTCATTGAAAAATAAAAGCACTTTTATTATTTAAGCCAATGTTGAGTATTATGTTGAATAAATTTTCACTGAAATAATTATTTAAATAGAGTTTAAGTAAAAAATGTAAATAAATTATTTGTTATTTGGGTAGGTCTAAATACATTATTTAGAATAATGAAATTAATTGTTATTTACAAATGAAGTTTTATTTGTTATTTATGATTTTTATTTATTTTAGTTATTTATTACATAAAAATAGCATTTCAATCAGAGAAATTACTATAAATTATAATTTTTGATAATGTCCGTTAGCTATGATGAATACATCAAAATGAAATAGATACGGCAAAACTGTTTATTTGTATATTATCATTTGTTTTTCGCTTAAAGCCAAATAAAAAATAAAGTTTCATTTGCAAATAAGAAATAATAAATAGATTAATGTTAGCATTTTAAATTACTTTTATTTAAATTCAATTAAAAGAAATTTAATTCCTATTCATAGCTAAAATATTATTTTAATTTATTTATTATTTAGTAGGTAAATAAAAATTTGAACTTACTTAACCAAAAACTTAATTAACCATTTAACCCTACCTTCTGGATTTCGGACGAGACCATTTATGCTTAAAACTAATATACTCAAAATTAATTGTTGAAACCACATTACTGTTGTGTTCTACGAACATTCAACTTAGACACTGCGTTCAGATCGATATATTTTCAATCGTTCTCAGTTTTCTTTATCTCGTTTCAATGATTCTTTTTCACTGATAAATGTCGCAATTGCCATCTTCTTGACACGCCTCTATTTCCCAATGTTTGTAGAATAACTTTCTAAGATTGCGAAACAATTAGAATTTAAACAAAGGAAAAGAGCAAGAGTCTTGTACACTATATTGTATTTAATTTGATTTAGTTTGAATACTTACGTTTAGCATTCTAAGCTATTTTTAATAAGTCGGAGGAGACGATCAATACAATACAATACAGTACAAATAACATTATGATGGCAGTATGTGGATTTTATCTCGGGAAGTATTCTTTGTTTCTATATGATTTACTTTGTTTTATGTTTTATGAAAAAATTTAAGCTTATAAAATGATATCTACTTTTATCACAGAACACTCTGAAAAATGTGATTACATTATTTCTTGTAGACTCTAACGTATCAATCTTTCTGCATAAGATTTCACAATAGTAACAACTGTCAATACCATCAGGTGTCATCTTCACGTTGATTTGTGATAAGATAGAAACCGGATTCTTCTGGCTGATCGATTACTTTCTCTTAAATACATCATTTTTTTAAACGTATAGCATCAATCAAAATCAATTTACTTGATGTTCCATTTTATCTAAAATTAATCTGTTATTTAAACAAATATTTAAACAAGTTAACCCTTGAAATTTCAATTCATTTTTTTAACTTTTTTAACATGAACACATTTTATATTGTAAACCAGCAGGTGTAAAGAAAATGTAAAGTATTAAAATTATTTGACTAACAATAAGTACCTTATTTAAAACGGCGTAGATAATGATGAACAATCAAGAATCGCGTGAATATTTATACTGGATATCGATAGCAAGCATATGAAGATTAAAGGTCGAACGAACCGAAACGACCGAACTATGTCCGTTCTGTGCCCTGGCCGCGTCACGTGCCCGAATCGGTTTCCATAATTTTAAATGTAGCAGTTTATACATTATCCTTGTTGTGTCCATTCGTCATCTGTGATCCGTATGTGTTCTGGACACATTTGGTAATCTCTTTTTCTGTTTACTGAATGGGCCCGAACTGTCACAGCCATAGTGCGGACTTGTATAAAACTGGGTTTATACCAGTCAAACAGTATTCCAGTCCATTGTTCTAATCCAGCGATGGCTCGTAACAAGAGTAATGTAAATAGCGTTTCCATTCCAGTACAATGCATTCATTCCAGTAAGCGATATAGTTCAGCGACTGGATCGAAAGTCTACTTTTCAAATCGTCATCGATCGAGAACATGACCTTCCAGCGTTACTGGAATCATCTAGACTCTAGATGGCTCAATATTCATGGCTCAGAAAAGGCCTGGAATAACATAGACATCGACCGATTGTCATTCAAACCACTGGGATATAATGTTTGGACTAAAGTTGGATTTACACTAATCCAACCGTTGAATTCAGCGATTACATACCAATAGTTTAACTGAAATTGTTCGATGTCTACGTTGTTTCAGTCTTTCGAACGTGAACGACTGAAAATGGTAAACTGAAAGTAATAATGGATTCACGCAAAAAACTGATAGAACGATATATGAAACATAATATCGCTCTATTGTTAATTTCTGAAGAAACTATCCATATAGTTGATGAAAAAACGAAGAAAAAGGAGCGAATTTAGACGAAATTGGATAAGGGAAAGAAATGAAGAAGCTGGCTGCACGTTACTTTTGCACAAATTGAAATCAGAGGATAGATTGGCCATGAGAATGAACGCAGGAAAGTTTGAAGAATTATTATCCTTAATTTCAAATAACATTTAACGTAACAGCACAAAGAGATCAACAATATTAATATTAGAAGTCGCATTATCTTTCCTGACCAATGGAAGTAATTATAAAAACCTCAGTCATTTCTTCTGGATACCTAAATCCTCTACATAAAAATTTGTACCAGAGGTCTGCCGCGAAATATGTAGAGCATTAAAAGACACCATCAAGGTTAGTTTAAACTGATTATTATTAATCATTGAAATAACGCAGGTCATTTAATCGATATTTCGTTATCACGCTTTGAATTTCTTCTTGAGCTACGATACCTTGTTCAGTCGAAAGTTTTCGTAATTGTTTTGCGACATGCTTTCCGAAGACATCGAATTCATCTTCTTCTTCTACTCTGCATATGTCATCTTGCAGTAATTTCACGCTACTAACTATTGAAGACAGCTGTGACATTTTATTCTTTTTTGATTTCGTTTTAAGTGATTCTATTCCAGTACATATAGTAGGGGCTGCAGTGACATTATTTTCTGATTCAGACTGGGTACTGTCATTATTGTCCTGAAAATAAAATTATAATTTTTACTTACAGCTACTAAGTACACCGCAAGAATGGGAACAAGTCGAGGAAATATTTTCTGAGGTGAAATTTTCCTTCGTGCTATGAAGACATCGATGGAAAACGTGTAAAAATTATCGGCTTTAAACAATATGAAAGCTTAAATTTCAACTACAAAAAAAGAGCACAACGTTGTGTTAATGACATTAGTTGATCACAATCGTTGTTTCGCCTACATACGATCACATAAACAGGTCTCGGCACTCATATACCGAAGCCCGGGCAAAACCGTTCGAAAGTTGACTCGTGACTAGTTGTGAAAAATCGAAATAGAAGGTAAGGTTCTCGTTCTACGCATGAATGGCATGCTACGAATATCTTAGGCAAAGACAGAGGCATTCTACTCATCTCTGTCTATCTCGAAAGAACGAGAGCTTCGTTGTCTTTCATGTTGACTTTTCATGACTCAATATACGGACGGTTTTCCCTATCAAGTGTTGAGAACCGTTTACATGGTCGTGCTCTCTGCAACTGACTGGGAAAAAAGACAAGCTCATATATTACAACAGGTTGTGTAATAATATATATATACATGCCGGGAAGATGATACCACTAACTCTATTTTCATTCATGATGAGTAGAGATATCAAATTAACCCTTTAGAGAGTATCACTCATCGGGACAGTAATAATTCTACTTTGTCCATCGGAGAAGAAAGATCTCAGTTTACAAATTACTTGGCAATGACGGGGTACTTTCATGGCAAAACAACATGATACATTAATACATATCTATATTTTTTTTTAATAATAAATAATAAAGGTTATTAAGAATTGACTTACGTGTGTTTTTCTCTTGACCATCACATTTTTTATAAAAGAGTCCAGCTCTGTAAACCATTTTATTTTAGGCTGATATAAATTGCCACTAGCACCAGATGTAGTTGACCTTTTAATCTTGTCTAATTCTAAATAATAAGTAGATCGAATAGACTTTATCTTATTTTTAACATCTTCCACGCCAAAACCTTCCATTTGCATATCTTCGCAAATCTTTTTCAAGGCAGATTCACGCATAGCCTTATTTTTATAATCTTTAGACGTGATGTCCCATAAGCACTCATGCTCTCTGTACAGAGTAACGAACTTAGAAGTTTGATTTTCGTTTAATTTTTTCGCCATTTTTAATTAAAAACACAAACTCATGTACACTGTACTATGCTCCAACCAGCACTGGATATTGAACCGTCTAAACGATTTCATTCCAGTAACGCTGGAATCCCATATTCTCCATAGTGGGGGTAAACATTGGATTAAAAAGTAAACTTTAGAACCAGTCGTTGTGCCGGATTGCTTACTGGAATGACGGCATTGTACTGGAATGAAAACAAATGGATTGGATTACTGAACTGGAATGCTACTGGGTCAATAGAAATCCAGCTCAAGATGTAATAGTACATCAAACCGATTGCTCTCATCTAGATCTCATATTTTACTTTTAAGTGTTGATTTCATTAACAGACTAAACTGTTAAATAAGGTAAAGAACACAATGTAATAACACTTCTTGGAAAGACGCGGAACGGTATTCTTGTGCTTACGTCGTCTTTATCTTTTATACCTTAAATTTGACAAATTAAAGTTAAAATATCTGCTAAATTAATTGTTTCCCGAAATAAATAAGTATTAATACTTTCTTATAGGCAATGCTGAGATGGATGGATTAATGTATTTAAAAAAATGTATGGTTTCACTAAAAAGGTGATGATGGCCTTGAGATCTTATTAAAAAAGATGACTTTCAGAAAAAAACATTATATACTATTGCCTACGTCCAGGGGTGGGCTGGCCATCGGGAGTTTGGGAAAATTCCCGGTGGATCGGTAGAGATGTGGCGCCGCTTTACATAAAATTTAATTAATTAATGAACTAACAATGAAGGGCCAATCAGGCCGATAAAATTTGAAGTCCTAGTCCGCCGCCCCTGTCTGTTTGCCCCTCGAAATACTATAGCTTTGAACTGTGGAACTCTTTTATATGACCATTGATAATGAAGATATGTAGATATCCCAATTTATATACCCCAGCTTGTTTAATTGTTATTTATACTATCTATAATTCAAAAGAAAAATTGGGTAAAATTATAAACCTTACAACTAGCAACAAATCTTACCTTAGGTAGTAAAACATTTGCAAATTAAATTCATATAAAAACAATGTACCTCGCTCAAATTGAATATTGTTCACTAATTAAGGAAAGCAAACAATTAACTTCTTCATTGTCGATATATGAGTCATCGTGTAAGAACGTAAAGGTTGTGATATATTGATAAGAGCTCTCATTCCTCCGGTTCGAAACTTCATTCGATTCAAAAGATCAGTCAATTTTCATTCAATAAGAAATGAGTATGTAAAACGTATTTCATCATATTGATATATCATCGTGCTACAAATCTCGCTTTTTATTACAACAATGTGTGATTATTGAAAAAATTCAACAGATTTTTTCAAAAGATTCGATAAGGATTGTATTGTTATGAGTTCCTAGAGTACTAGAACAAAAAGATATGACTATTATTACAGTTAAAGAAAGACTTAGAAAAGCTTTAGAGAGAAGTAATAAAAATAATTACATTGTTTTATAATATACAGGGTGCCCCACTTAACTCTGACATCTTTAATTGCTTTCTTATTTTTCACGGTACAAAAAAATGTTTCGGGAGAATATTATTGTATTTTACGCGGAAAATTAGGCGGTAATTATTAGGACTGCCACTTTGGATTTCGATAATCTTTTAATACGCTTTCGGGGGCATGATTCTAAACAACTTCGTTCTGTACATGTTACCACTGCTCGGCTTAATTTCCGAGATATTTATAAGAAACTGTCAGTATCATTATAATGAATTTTACCTATAATTGTGCGTCCGTGACAGCGTATGCGTTATTATTGACTGTTGACTGTTATTGTTATCTTATTTGTAGTTTCATAGGAAAATTTAGTTTTAATTTAGATCACAACAATATTGAATCGATAACATCGTATGTGATACGAAAATGGTAGGCAAAGTAGGCAGTCAGATGATCCTCAAAATATAGGACATGAAATGATATTGAATATCACACCTATTTTGTAAATTTCTGTAGGTTGTCGGTGGTGCTAAGCACATGATAGATGCAAGGAACTCCAGCTATTAGCTGGCAGATGTTGACTTCAGGAACGAATTTACGTAAGTCATTGATATCATTCCTAGAGTCACTGATATGCTTTTGTGTTTATATAGATATACCTATAATAAAGATAGAGAAGTGGATGAACAAAGGCAATATAGGAATGAAAAGGTGATAGAAAGAAAGAGAATGCTGCTAACAGGCCTCCTTTATTCTTGTCTAATAACGCATGCGCATTCATAACTGAAAGTCGTTATATATTTTGTGTTCATATCTCTATGGTATTTATATATGTTTCATAAATTATATGGGTTATATGCATTAAACAATTTTAAGTATGACTAAGAGATGCATGATATGTAAAAAAGAAGCGACTCCAATTTCCAAAGCTAGTCGTAGCTTTCACATGTAAGTGTATTTATGATTTCTTGCCTCAAAATTGAATGAAGTAATCCTTATTATGAATGTACATAGGTTTCCTAAAAATGAATTATTAAGAAAGAAATGGATGGATGCAATAAATTTATTGGCAACTCCAAACTTCAAAACTACATATATATGCAGTGACCATTTTGATGAGAAATCATTCCATGATTCTGATGAATTAAGATGTAGAAAACGACTACGTCCAGAAGCTGTTCCTCAAAGGATAAGTTTTAAAAAATCCGGTAATTATTCAGAAAAGGCTATAGCTCACAGATTTCGCAACCTAAATTTCATTGGTTTTTCGTGAATATTTTGGAAACTAAGACTGAGCGGTGATTATACATAAATATAGGAAAATGTTATTTAGAATATTAAACTTGACTCTGAAGATCATTGAAATCAGTGAGATGTACCCTTTTCCAAATAATTACCTAAAGTTTACCTCATTTAACAGTGGCGAATCTTGCAAAAGAACATTAACCAATATTATTAATTCTGCAAATATAGATGATACATCAAAAGAAAAAGATTTAGGGTCAGAAAAGCTGTTTGAAAGACCTGTTGATAAAGACTATTCTAAATCTGAGATGGTGATTGATCTTTCTAATACACGTATTAAAGGCATAAATGAGCAAGATTATTTAACCGGAGACAAAAATAATGATAATATGAGTAATGTTCCAAACAGTGGTAATAGAAGGTAAATTATTCACTTTGTGATAATTGTTCACATGTTCATGATTAGACTGGTCTAAAGAGGGTTGTAGAAACTAATCTGGGTCTTATTGTTGAAATTGTATGTGATTCCCTATAAGAGTATACAATTTTTAAATTGTTCTTTCTGATGTAATTTTAGGAAACATTCATTCATCAAAAAAATACCACCTAAAAGAATTCGTTTTATGAATGGCTTTAAAACAGAACATATAACTCGAGAAGACTTTGTTTCTGATGAAGCTTGGAATCGCTTCCTCAGGTTAATAACCTATGAAAGAAGTAGAATGGCAGCTGCTCATAATAGGAATTCGCGTAAAGAAAAAAAGATAAGAAATTTTAAGCTTTTAATAAAAGATTTCAAAAACCGTGAAGAACTTCATGATGCTCAATGCATGAAGGTTTTTTTAAAATAATTATTTTATGTTTCTATTTTATTATTTTATTTCGTTATTAACTTTGACTGCAGTTGCCTTTGTGAATAAAACAAGATGATAACTAGTAAATATTAAATATTAAAAATACTAAAACCAGCAAATAATAAACTAACTTTATTTGTTTCATAGTACTATTATCTTTTATATTTTTATGTTTTATAACCCCTAGTTATTTATAGTTATGTCTAAACTTTTCTGATGAACACTTAAAACATACGAAGCATTATTAGGATAAGTTAAAGCAAATTAATAGTATACAAAGTACTGTTACAAAACATGAGAAACTTCGATATCATCAAATGCGAGATCGTCAAGCATTTCTTCAAGAGTAATTTGTGGACAATTGGGATCAGGTAACTCATTACTATCAACTGGAATTAATTTCCTAAAATCTTTGTAAATATTTATGTGTTGTCTCATTTCTGGATCTTCTTCAAGATCTTCCAAAAACTCATAGTAGTCACTAAAATAGATTATAATTATAAATTTAATTTTTCAATATAATTTAAGAAGTAAAAGTAAACGGAAATATATAATTTTACTTTATACTTAGTTTTAAATATCTAAGAAAATAGTTATTTTTAAATAGAAAATTATATAACTTACTTATTATCTATGACCATACTGTCCTTATCTTGTATCATATGTTTTAATTTCCAAGCTCTCATTCTGCGACGTGCTGCTCTATCTTGTGTATAATTTTTTTTGGTTAAAATTACGTCCGGTACTACGTCTTTATTCAACATTTCGAAATTCTCATCGTTAATGTTACTCTCATNCCTAGAACAGTATCACCAGGTTTCAATATATGACCAAGATGAGTGCGTGTATGAATTAAGTTCTCAGTTAGTCCTAAGTCGCAACTTCTAACTACCCATACATCTGCTATTACATGCTAGAAATAAAGATATGACTATAAGTAAAGATTTATAAATTTGTACCGATTAAAAGGAATATTACAAAGGAAAGTTTTTTCTGAGTTTTAAAATTTTGTTTGTAATTTCGTTAATAATATTCATAATACGTATACAATTTTATAACCATTTGCATATTTTATATTATTTTAGTTTCGACCGAGAAGAACCTTTCCCTCGTAAACATTATATTTGAGAGAAAATATTATAATTAAATACATAATAGATACCTTATTTGAAATAGTTCCCTGTCCAGGAAAAAATTTTCTATCCTTGAATTTTATTTGCTCAATATCCATTACTGTGTATTCTATTAATTGCTTTGGGTCACAAATGCTGTTGAAAGTATGTCTCCAGTAAAGTGTAGCACTTAATTCTGCGACTAAATAAATAAATAAATAACATTTTTTTGTGAATTAAATTTTACTTTAGAAATCAGATAAATAAGTATTAAATTTTAGAGAACTACACATACTTTGGCCAGTTGATACATCTATTAAATGTACAAAATTTGTAATTTTATATACTAAACAAATAGAATTTATCCCTCCGAGTTGATGACTTAGTTTTCTTGGAAGACATACTATACTATCTCTTGATATTGGAACTATTTCCACACTATAAGAGAAATTACAATTACACATTGTTCAAAACAATTAGAGGATTGTTATAATGATTGGTTCTATTACATAAACCAAGTGAACAGAAGCGGTGGAATCATGTAGGTGAATTGACATGTTATTCATATGATACTGTGGTAAAGATTAGTTCTTTACGCAATCAGAAGAAGATATACAGACAGAAACTGAATATAAAAATCAAAGCGGCGAAAAGCGATCTCCTATTAGATGCCAAAAGTGGGCAGAAATGTATTTAAAAAATGTATAAATAGAATTAAATTATATCAATTACAAGCAATCTAATGGTTAATTATATAATAAGGAGTAATGAAAGTATTCATATTCAACATTTTTATATCAATTTACTAATGTATACGATCTTTACCTGTATGTAAATTTATAATTGTAGATATTGCTGTGAATATCATGCGATATCAGTTTTTTAGAATGGTCATAACGACAAGGTATAACGCTTGAAAGGAAATCAACCATTTTGCGCGCTGACGCTTCATTTGCATAAAAGAAATCTAGACCCTCTGTAAAAGTTCGCAATATAGACTATTATATTTGGTAATTAGAAACTTTAAACTCTTTGATAATTTATTTAATATTTTTAAATAATTCGGATTTCTCACCATGAATAGGTTTTATGCCCAAGGTTTGTTCATGTGCTTTGTACTTCAAAATTAATTGCTCTAGATAATAAAACGTTTTTTTATTTGTTGCTCTTTGTCGTACTTGTACCTTTATAAAGTAAAGCATAAGTTGTAAACAGAAAAAATAATTTTATTACTACAAGTGAAATTTACCTTCCTCTTATTATAAGGTTAATTAAGGTATATTAGATAGAAACGATATAAGTGTGGTCATAAGTTAAAACCTAAGAAGTTAATACACTCACTGACATCGCACCCAGAGCTGCAGCTGCCTTTCAGAGGCAAACTAAATTTCGAATTGCAAAAGTTATTTGCAAGTTATATTCTACTTGTAATCGTCCATAAAAACTATATGGCATCAAGTATTTGCCATTCCTTGCGTAATAAGAATTACTGTACTGATAAAAATTAGCCTGTTAATTACTACAGACCAGAACACACATTTTTGAAATAGTTAAATCAATATTGTAAGGCCTTTAAAAAGTACTTGGGCAAATTATGCGTTTTGGCACTCGAAACCTTCTTTCCAGTTTTACAACCATACTATATACCTTTCACACATAGTACAAATCTTACCAATGCACGCCAATAATCTTTAGCTTCTGTTCGATGACAATCGTTACACATTTGATGATTTACTGTGTATTCAACTATAAATACTTGTTGCAAGACTGTTCCACCCATAACTTCAGCTTGCACTGTTAGTTTTACCTAAAGATATAATGTAATAATAAAATGATTTTTTCACAATAGAAGTATTAAACAATAAATACCTTCAATCTCATAGAATGTGGTTCTGTCCACACAAACCCAGCATCAATTAATTTCACTCGATTTAGACCTTTTAGCTTTTTTAAACATAATGTTAGTAACTCTCTGGATTCTAATGCTGCATGAATCCACTCTGCAGGTGGCTGTAAATACCTAAAACAATTAAACTTTCCTTATCTTGTAAGTTTCAGAAGAATAATTAAACAAATATATAAAAAAGTTTAATAAACAGAATGTTACTTTAATTATTACTGGAATACTTCATAATAATGTAAGCTATAAATATGAATATATACAATATAGAAATAATTATAATACATTTTTAAAAGCTTAACTTTAATTTTCATGTCATTTAAATCGCTGCATAATTTTGTTGAGAAAATAAAGATGAAACAATATTTTAAATGAGAAAGATTTTGTCAATTGACAATAGTCTCCACGCTTCTCACAATTAGATTTACAAAAAAGTAGTTCTCAGACATTTAACAAATAATTTCATACTAAATCAGATTTCAGTAAATTTATCAAATATTTATTTGAATACTTGTGATATAATGTTGCTAATATTTAATAATTTATCTCGTTAAAGTTTTATTTCCGATATAATGGTTATATAAAACTTTCCTTTATGTTTATTTTTCCTACCATCTTATTTAGAAATTAACAAATAGGAAAATAAATTGTATTATATTACCTCTCACAGCCTTTACAGAAATAAATTGTTGCTTGCTTTGGAATATTCTCGGTGACATCTACTTGAGTCCGTAAACATGCCACACACATATTCGCTGGATTTGGTTCAATACCAATACCGCAGATGCAACATAATCTAAAAATGTAATTATTCATAATTTTAATCACATACCGTAGCATTCCAGATAATTTGTTGAGGTTATGTTTTTCTATTTACTAGAAATAAAACAAGTACTTAACAGGTACACCATTTTAAAAACATTTTATTCTAATCTTCCTTCATAATTTATAAATATAATAAAAACAAATTATGAAAGTAATTTATTTCTTATAATACCTAATTTAAGGTTATATTTACTTACATCATTGATTCTTGTCGAACAGGTTCATGTAATACTTCCATTATTTTTATTTATTTTTATGGAATGTTTCACAAATAATTTTGTTGAATGCAATAGAATTAAACGATTCACAAATATTAAATAAGTTTAGAAATACAAGTCATACATAAGCTCACATATGTACTACTGGTACTACTGAATCATAAGCACGTGTAAATTGATATCAACTTCAGGATTAAAACATTTATCTATAGCTATAATCAGATTATTTTTTATTTTTTAATTTTCAATATATGTGTGTATATTATGTTATAAGAAGAGATTTAAAATCATCCTTCCCCTTTTTACAAATATTACATATTGAAATAGATATTACAAATAATCATATTACAAATTGAAACAGATATTTATTTATTCATCGTTACCTTCTTGTAAACTGAACTTTTAGATTGAAATTAAATTATGGCAAATAAATAAATAATACTTAGTTAATAATAATATTAAATCTTCTGAAATTATTTTTATATATTATTTTATATATTATTTGAATATGTAAGATAAATTAAATTAATATAATGTTTCATTCGAACTTTCATTGGTATATTTAAATTTATATGTTTTTGCTAATAAATTTTTTTATTTTAATTTACTTTTGTGGTGACAATGCAACGTAAACTTGAATCGAAATATACAAATAATTTGAACGAGCCATCATGAAAGGGTATCCTATCTAGTTTTTCAACGTTTGTGACATATTTGAAAAGTAGCTACTTTCACTTACTATCATATTATTATAGTGTATACGATCGAAAGTTAAGTGTTGGAGGTGAGGATATGTTTATTTGATATTAATCTCTTTCTGCTGTTTGTTCCTTCATTGTTGATATATTTTTATTACATATGTGTTTACAGGTATATTAGTATGAAAATGAATAATCAATTTTGTTATCATTTTTACACCTTCAAATAACCAGTTTGCAATTTTAATGCAATATATTGGAATTAATAATTGATAAATATTAATAATAATACTAAAGACGTATAGTATCATAATGTACGTATATTATATATAATATCATATACAAGTATTATATTATTGGTATCTAAGTTAATATTTATAGATATCTACATCCTAATTATGTTAATTTGAATTTTGGATTTATTAATTATAGTAGAGTATAAAATGGCTCCAGTACCATTAGAGGGTCATCAAACGCCTGTAACTAACAATATCCCACAGGAAGGAAATCGTGGTGGTTCTATTTCTCTTGGCATGCTCATTGATTTTATCATACAACGTACTTACCATGAACTCACAGTTTTAGCCGAATTGTAAGAAAACTTACATATACTTTCACATTGCATAAAGTAGAAATTCAGTGTATATGAAAGTCAGTATAGTTTGAACATAATTCAATGCAAGGTAATGGAAGTAATATGCATAGTACATGAATATTTAACAATAAGAGTTACATAAGTATAGTTAGATAAATAGACAGTAGTTTAGCTAGTAGTCAAATAGTCTGATGAGAGAAGCATGTAAATGGATGTATCAGAAGGATGTATGGTTGAGAATACAGGACAAATAAGAATAGCAATTATAAACCAAGTTTCTTTTCATGGCTGAGAGGCTGAAAAATGAACTATTATTTTTCTTCTTATTATTACTATTATTATACATAAATATTTTATTTAACCAAAATGTAATATGTCTTTACAGATTACCTCGGAAAACTGACATGGAACGAAAAATAGAAATTTATAACTTTTCAGCTAGAACTAGACAGCTATATGTAAGATTATTAGCATTGGTTAAATGGGCTAACAGTGCTTCCAAAGTTGATAAATCTGCGGTATATTAAAAATTAATATTTTGTTTACTCATTACAACGTTTTAAACCTTTGATATAGTTAATTTATTGCTGTTGAATGATTATTGACTAAAAAGGAATCTTTTTAACAGCATATAATGGCCTTTTTGGATAAGCAGTCACTGCTTTTTGTTGATACAGCTGATATGCTTGCAAGAATGGCTCGTGAGACATTAGTACATGCAAGATTACCTAACTTCCATATCCCTGCTGCAGTGGAAGTTCTTACAACTGGAACATATAGTCGTCTACCAGCATGTATAAGAGTAATTTTAATTTACTAATACTTATTGTTATACTCGATGTACTTAGATTTAGTAGTAGATTTAGATTAGTATAATTGTTTCGGTTACAAACTTTACTTAAATAGACATGTATTCTTTCAATAGGAAAGAATTGTCCCTCCAGATCCAATTACACCAGCAGAGAAAAGAACTACCCTGCAGAGATTAAATCAAGTTATTCAACATAGATTAGTTACTGGAAATCTGCTTCCACAAATGCGCAACTTAAAGATTGAGGCAGGAAGAGTAACATTTCTTGTGGAGCAAGAATTTTCAGTATCACTTACAGTAATGGGAGATGGTCCAACAGTACCTTGGAGATTATTAGAATTGGAAATTTTAGTTTCAGACAGAGAAACAGGAGATGGGAAAGCTTTGGTGCATCCATTGCAAACTCGTTACGTACATCAAGTATTATCTTCTTTAACAAATCATTACATTATTTACTTTATTTTTTAATTACTCAATATTCAAGTAAATAATTTTAATTGCAAGGTGGTTCAGTCAAGATTGGCAGAGAGTTCAAATCCATTATCTGAAGTTTACCATATTTTGCACTATTTCTGTCAATCACTACAACTAGAAGTACTTTACTCTCAAACATTACGATTAATACGAGATAGATTGGATGATCACATTCACGTGGATGAATATACACCAGGAAAATGTCTTTCTGTCTCTTATTGGAGAGAACTGACTAGTAAAGATCCTCGATCCGAGCTGGGATATAAATTAACAGTTCAGGTTGACCAACATGATCCTGCAAGGCCTCTTGCAATAGTACATGTTCCATCCTTAGGTAGCAAAGAAAGTGAAATAGCAGACAGAGCAATTAGATCAGATCAATTATCAATGGAATGTTTGTTAGTGCATACAATATATGTACGTACCAGAAGTAGATTAATAGATTTGAAGCAAGAACTGCAAACAATGTTGAAAGATGTTGAATGTACTTTAGCCGGTTCACCTGCAATTCTTTCCGTTCCAATTTTGCAACCTTGTTTAAGAGCAGAACATTTATTAGTTACTGTTGATACACATACTGGAATGTTGCAATGTCATGTGCCCCAATATGAAGTTCCTTTGATTCCTGAATTAACTGCTGCATTAAATGGTGATCATTCTCGTCTCCCAACGTTAATATCAGAACTAAGGTAATATTTTTTTAATTTTCGCTTCGTTATATTTTTTTCCCCCCTTCTTTTTGTTTGCTTTTTAATATATTTCATTCTATTTCACATCACAGATTTTGGATAACACAAAGACGATGTGAAAAAACACTTCAGCATCTCCCAGCAACATCTCATGAACGTTTGCCAGTGCTTCTTCATCCTGATCATCCGATGTCAAAGATTAGTAGACATCGTATGTTTGTTCAACTTCATCGACATCCCACAGTAATTTTAATAGTGGCATTTAAGGAAAAGGAAACTTCACCATGTGAGATTGAATGTTCGTTTTACCTTGCTGTAGTAAAACATAGTTCCATAGAAGACGATCCTCATGATGATAGCATTGAGACAGAAATTCCGAAAATGTATTTGAAAGTTCAAAGCTTAATTGAGTTTGATACTTTCGTCATAACCCATGGTCCTTTCACCAGTGTCGATAATGGTCAGTATTTTAATTTGTGATACTCTAATATAGTAATATTATTAAATTTTCATTTAATAGAAAAACAAATAAACAGTTATATTTAATATATTACAGAAGCTTCTGAAACAAATAGCCTTAAACGAAGAAGTACAGGACCCAGTGGAAGATCTGATGCCAGTACTACATTACAGAACAGAAGATCCAAGCAACCTGCATATTTTATTCCAGAGTTAGCACATGTGGTTGCACTTTGTGATGAAAGAATACCATTTGTAACATTAGCACAAGAATTAACTAGGAGAGATATAGCTCATCAAGGACTTCAAGTAGAAGCAAATGCTACTGCATTAGTTTTAAAATTGGTTCAGTTACCTGCCCCTTTTGCAGGTGTAAGTACTAGCTGTGCCTGGTACGCTCTTCTTAAAAGATTACTCAGTGTTTCAATCAGAGTTCAGGGTAAAGGTATGGCTAAAACATGGATGGCTGAGTTTGTATTCTATGGTAGCCCTTTATCCAGCAGCCATCCAAAAGAACAAGGTAAAATAATTGTTCAATACTTTAAAGAAATAGCACATATATTATAATACATTTAAATAATCTATACGTAACCTGTTTAATTTGTATTAGGATTACGTAGACCAGTATATTTTCAATATGAAATGGGTACAGCAGATACGGTTTCGCGAACAGTAGATGCATTACTCAATGATTGGGCTCAAATTGTATATCTTTATTCTATTGTACATGGTTTAGCAGAATATTTTAAAATGGGTATAGCTTGTAATTTTATTAGAAAATAATATTGAGTTGGAAGTTGTATGTAATTAAAACCATTAATTTCTGCGCTTTTCATATTACAGAAAAATATAATCTGCGCAACATGGTTAGTATAAAATCATATAACTATAGTAAGTTAGTTCTTACTTATGGTCCTAACCGTGGAGCTACTGTTACTGTGCAATGGAGTACCAATGATAAAGCATTTAAATTGATTTTTGGAAAAAGTAAATATTACCTTTTATCTTATATCAATTATACAAGATATTCATTCTAGTGATCCATATATCTTTTACGTTTTTGCGATAATATAAGTAATATAAGAAAGATATGAATTATTGTTAAGAGTCATCTGTATTAAGAGGCAACGCAGCAGCAAATACTTTGAAAGCATTTTTTATAATATCGTTGAAAACAGCCAAATTAATTCTACGAATATCACAGTGTACCATTTTTATTCATAATAATATTAGATTTGTAATAGAGAAGTTAGTACTAGAGCGTTTTTAGCGCATATAAGACCTTTGGTATGGATTCTTAATTTATTAATATATCTTAACCTTTATTGGTATAAATTTCTTTCAGTATATTCTGAATTTTTAACATACTTTATGTGCTCTGCTTTTTATCTTTCTATATTTAAGAATCTTCTATTTCATCCTTACATATCTGTAGAAACATATACATGATTACCTATAATAGCAGTTATAATAGAGTTCACTATAATGATTACCAATATAATGATTTGTCATTACTATGAAACACGAGAAATACAGAAATCCCCAATGCTGTTGAACCATTGTCAGAGTTTCTTGTATCAATAGTGTATACTTAATATAGATAAATCGTCATTAATCATTTTTGTTATTACATGAACATCCTATATATTCGTTATTAATTTAATATATGTTTACTAATTTAAAACTTTCATTAATGTATAGGTCCAACTAGCACTACTACTAATGCTCATTCAATTATGAAGGAACAACTTGAAGCTCATTTGAATAGGCATAGAAATTTAGCCCAACTTATACACATTCTTCATGAAACACTTCAACCCCTTACATCGATTAGTAAATTGCCTACGATTCCACAACTTTGTGTTTATAATTCGGTATGATTTTAATATTACTTGTTTTTGTTAAAATTTGTTTTATTTCATTTTTGCTTGTTAGATATTGTATATTTTGGTATTATTGTCCATAAGTTACATTGTACCTTTTACAGAGACCTCAAGTGCCAGTACAAACTTTCACTATCATGCCACAATGTGTAACTCTAGTCAGAATTGCGTATCAGGGTATGTATTGTTTAGAACTTCGTCTACGAGGAAGTGGTTTAGTGAGTTTACGAGATGGAGCATACAGCCGTTTTGATAGAAGTTACGTTGTAGATGAGTTCACTCCTACACAAGGTCTTAAGGTAATGGCATTAGATTTAATATTAATCATTTATGATAAAATATTAATAATATTAGAATATGTATTAGAATAGTAAAATTTTATTTGATATTTTACCCTAAAGAAGTTATTCTTTATAAAATTTACTTTACACCTTAAAGTACAGAATATTTTGCGTAATTTATTCTTCTGTTAATTATTTATTTTTGCTAATTGTATAGGCATTCTTATCCAAGTATGTGGATGAAAGTGCAGTTTCCCGCAGAAGATCTCAGTCAGAGGATGACAATCCTCCTTCTCCTGTGACAATGGATAGCGATGGTGGCAGTGGGAGTGGAAATGTAGGTTTTTTAAGTCATCATAGAAGTGGACCCCAATCACCTGCACAACAAAGAGATGGATTAAGATTTCATCCACCTTTGACTCCACCTTCTGGTAGTAACCCTCATACTCCAGCCAGTCCACATACTGCTAATATATCACAGGTAGCTTTCATATTCATTTCAATACTATATAAATGGTATAAGATATTTTCTTTTTACTTTTAATTTCCTTCAGACGAGTCAACATCAAAGTTTTGGAAGTAGTCCAGCTACTTCTTTCAATTTGGCTTCACCACCATCACTGCCACCAAATACTCCCAATATGCTACCACATCCTTCCCCAGGTTCTGGATTAGTCGCTAATAGTCCTTTGAACCCGATGCATGTTCCTAGTCCAGCTGGATTAATGCCAACATCTTCACCAGGACCATGTAGTAATGTTCAAGTGGGACATTCTCCAGCAGGATCCTTTATGCAAACTGGTAAAAAATAATTTTTAATTGAGAATGTAAATACTACGATATGTATTGTTTCAAAATCATACCACTTAAACAGATATTAGTAGTATTAGTATTACTATTTATTGCATCATCCATACATTGTTCAATGTTTTTAGATATGATACATTAAATTTGGATATGATACTTGAACTACATATACACAATTTTTTTCTTATTATATTTTAATTTTATCAACAATTTATTTAGCATTCTGTCTTGTTACTTTTGTGTGTGTGTGTAAGTTATATATTAAGTATATTATTTTTTTTGTGTCGCTTTTAATAGTTTTTATTATGAGAAACTTCTAGATTTTCATTAAATAACATTATAAACAATCTTTCTCAATAAAACCTTGTTGTTATCATACAATTAAAAATGACATTTGTTAACAATTTATATTTATTTAAAAAAAGGTAGTAATCCAGTAGTATGGATTATATTTCTCTCATCTTCCTATTGCTTATAATTTTCATTTATAAGTCATACAAGTTGATAGTTTAATATTTTTTTTTTTTTTTATTTGTATTATAGAAATAAGTAAATGTGTTGCACCTAAATATTAAAATCTTAATACAATTGTTACTTTTAAAAATTACCTTAAACATTTCTGCATATTACTATACACAACACGATATCACTAATTTTAATTAAATTACATAAGTGCATAACATTTTTGTAATATATTCTATTAGAATTAGAAATATAATATAGTGAAATTTTATGGTTATTTACTTAGGACATATAGATGGAAGCCCATTTCCATCTTCACAGAGCATGACTTCTCCGGCAGCCTCTAATTGGCCAGGATCACCTAGTGTACCTAGACCATCTCCAGCACGTCCTACACAGAGTCCAGGACATGCAGCACTGCATAGTCCACAAGCTTCTGATCATAAAACTGGTACCCATATCTCAAGAGTACTTCCACAACGTTCATGGGCAGGTGCTGTACCTACGCTTCTAACTCACGAAGCTTTGGAATTACTTTGTTGCCCTTCCCCACATCCCTCCGGACTTCCTGGTCCTGATCTTTCACCGCTTGAAAGATTTTTAGGGTGCATTTATATGCGCAGACAATTTCAACGGTTCATACAAACTGACGACTGTGTAAGAGTATTTTTTAATAAGAATATTTTATCTAGTTATGTATATTATATTTTAAAAGTACAACACAATTTATAAAAGTTATATATTAAATTATTTATAGTTAACTGCAATAAATAGTACAGAGCCAGGAGTTGTACACTTTAAGGTAGAGAGTTTACAATGTCGAGTTGGCTTAAATCCGCAACATTTGCAGTCTCTTCATATAAAGGTGCAACCACTTCCGGAACATAAAGATCAATGGTCATTGGAAGAGTTACAAGTAATTCTCATTTCATAATTCAAATTTTCTTCCTTTTTTAAATATCTTTCTCGTTTATATTTCTTAAACTATTTTTATATATTTCCTCTTCTTTCGCAGATTATAGAAAAATTTTTTGATACAAGAGCAGCAGCACCACCATATAAACCAAATACACTTTCTGGCTTTGGTAGAATGTTAAATGTCCCATTTAATGTGTTAAAAGATTTTGTACAAATAATGAAACTGGAATTAGTACCTGGGTTAGCACAGCAACAACAACTTAAGTGGAATGTACAATGGTGTTTACGAATTCCTCCTTCTGGAACTCCAATTGTACCAACTGGCATGGCTGCTGTACTAGTTTGCAGAAATAAAATCCTTTTCTTTGTATGTATATATAGATGTTTATTAAAATACTATTATCATATTAAAATGACAATATTGTATTAATCTATATTAAATTTGTTATAATAAAAGTTATATCAACGTTTTATCCGTCTATGTTACAGTTACAAATAACAAGGATTGGATTACCATATCAAGGAGAAACACCGTCATTGGTTTTACCGCTAGTTTATGATGTTAGTACAAATTTGACACAATTAGCAGAAAAAAGGGATCCAAGTCCAGCTTCAGCAATGGCAGCTGCATCTTTACAGTTAAAAAGATTTGCTGAATATGGTGCAAATCAATCTGAATGTTCTCTCTTTCCTGCAGTTAGAGATTTATTAGCTAATTTGACTCTTCCTTCAGAGCCTCCAGTTATGTCTCAGGTAAATAGATACATTTCTTAATTTCCAAAGTATTAAATCAGGATTTCGTCAATCGTGCAATTGGTTCATAAACGTTTGCGAATGCTTTTAAGGAGAGTTACTGTTTCGAGTGAAATTCATTGACTGCATGCGTTAAATGGAGACTAGAGATTGCCGTTTTACGATCGACAGATCGATGAAAGTGAGCCTAAAAATAGCATATCTTTGGTAGGGATGCTTAGTACATATTCGTAACAAATTCTTGCTTTTCTTTAGAAGAAGAGCATCCTGTTAGCACTTTTATATCAAATCTATCTACTAATTATGTACTATTATATATATTATCTTGTTCTGTTGTATTCTGTAATCATATAACTTATCGTAGTAACTTATACTTATAGTAATCGTAGTAACTTATTCAGTCATTGTATAATATGTATCACTTTTCAATGAGATTTTATCTGTCTTTATAATTATTAATGTATTTAATTTATACCAATTTATTAAAAATTTCACTTGTCCAGTAGTTCTTTTAGAAGCAACTGTCTTTTATCTTTAACAAGGAACAACATGTAGAGGTATGATTATCAGATTATTTATCGGTAAATATAAAATTAAGCAATTATAAACATAAGGAGGAGTCAAGCTTACATTTAACTAAGGATACATATATTATACCCTATATGTTAATTTGTAGATGAATGCTTTGAAAAGCAAGAAAGTTATGAATAATCTAAAATTAAATAAGGATTTTTTAAAGGCTGTGATACAAATAAAATTATAAAAATACGAAGATTTGCTACAGAATTTATAATAGGGTTATGAACTGTTATTCATTGTATTACAGAATTGAATATTACAAGATTTTTTGTGAGATAAGAATAATCTTTTCCTACATAGAATTGCAATTTAAAAGAGACATGTAAATAATGACAGAAAACGATTTGCACATTGATTAGATTAACCTGAGCCTTTTAATTATCTACAGGAAACAAAAGTCTTTCATAAAACATTATGATTGCTATATAGCATATATTAAAGTCTTTAAAAAATCTATTATGCTTTATCTAACAGAAAAATTAGAAAATTAGAACGTACGTGTAAAAATTGAATTATTGTTAAAAACTTTTGTTTGAATATATTTTATAATACTTATTTATATTATATTATACCAATATAATAATTATTTACTTATTATAAAATAATTGGTAATAATCTAATAGCGGAGATACTAATAATAATAATAATAATAATAATAATAATAATAATAATAATGATGATGATGATGATGATGATGATGATGATGATGATGATGATGATGATGATATTTTTTATTTAGTAACTGTTCATGTGCTTGAAAAATAAAACATGCATAAACACTGCTGCCTATAGGTAGTTCCATCACCAGCTGGTGGACAGGTAACACCAACACAGCAGATTCAAAGTCCTGCAATGCAATTGCATTCACCTATGGCTGGAAATCAAGGTCCTCCACAAGCAGCATATGGAATTCAAGGTATGCCCCCAATGGGCATAATGGGTGGACCACCTCAATAGGATATGCTTTACTCTCCTAATCCCCTAAGTTTACCGAATCAGTCGTCATGGATCAACTGAATGGTATTGTAATGTCCGTTTTAAGAATGTTCATGAGTCTTCTTTTTCGTTTGTCAATACAACGGACTATAGCAGGGAATTGTAGGAGAGTTGTTTCATCAAAGAAGCCTTCTTTTATAAAAACTCATAATACGAACTGTAATTGTAAAAGGGAATTATACAAAGGAATAGCATTATTATATATAGTATTGAACTTAAGGGTAGACGGACCAAATTTCATTTGAGAATAATTTATTAAATCAATGCAAAATTGTTTCCAATAAACTCCATCTATCTTTCAATAATATTGTATTTTTACATAATTATGCATCGTTATCAATTATCAGGACGCCAATTATAAGAAAAATGGCATTGTAAACTCTTTTTATAGTACAAACTTCATTATATTGAGGGATAGACTATGAAAATAATTAAACACTTCGTAATATTTTGTATTCTTTATAAAGAAAAATCAAATATCAAGTTCTTTTCATATTTATCATTAGAGAATTACATCAAATTCTTAAATTTAGTAGGTTATAGAAAAAGCTGGCCACTAAAAACATTCTTTTTACTATAAAACAGTGACTGTGATACTAGTTCAAATAAAGAATAAATGAACTTTACGATTAGATTATGAAATAATAATGTAAGATCATCTATGTAATAAATGATAGTTCTTATATGTAATTTAAATATAAATTATCTTAATATGTTTATAATTATACATTATCTTTATTATGTAGGCACCATTGATGATAATATTACAAGAAACAGATCTCTGGTGCCGTTAAAAATGTATAAATTTTAATAGCCTCACGATGTTTCTAATTATAACAACGTTTTTAGTCGTATTTGTTTCATAGATGACAAAATTTTTAAGATCTTTTAATTGAATAAAAATATTTATGCTCATTTATGTGAAAAAGATCCAATAATTTATAATAATATATTATTTTTATTATGATTCTTGTAATACGAAATTTTTCTTCATAAACAAGTTTCTTGAAATATCTTTATAAAATAATTTATGTTTGGAAACTAGAATATCAATAGTTGCTTTTTTTATACGTACTTCAAATGTGTATAAATTATACTAATTCTCGAGAATAAAATAACTAACTAATTACTTAATCATATATATGCAGATGGGCATTTGAGAGCAGAATTGTACATTAATTATTGATATATATTAACAAGGAAATAATATATTACTATGAATTATTGGATTTATCTCTCATATTTGCAATTTTTTAACATCTGCATGGAATTTTACAACAATAATCGTAAGGTAATTTTTTTCTACAATTACACTGCTGTTTGCTTAATAAAACAATTCGTTTTTTCTTTATGATTAATATTTTGGTAAATGATTGTAAGAAGAAATATGCTTGTCCATACAATTAAGAGGAGTTAAGAAAAAATTTTCAAGTTTACAAAGAATACAAAATCTTTATCACGATTCTTGTACAGTATAAAACAATGTAAAATATACATTATAAAATATTACAAATTTTTATTATACATTTTAGTTTCTCTTATAAACAGAGCAATTATAATATGTATCATTTATACATATTAATGTACTATAGTAAATATAACCTAATAAAATAATGCAGTATAATATTCTGTGTTAATTATTTAAAATATATATATATATATATATACTGTCACACGCACACACGCACACACGCAAAGTAGTTCAACGCAAGCATATGTAATTTTTCTATAATGTCTTGCTTTTAAACTCTTTATTTGTTTTTGTACTGGTTTGCTTTCAAAAATGAACAGTATCTTTTTATTAATTAGATTAATTTTCTAATTAAATAGCTAGCTAAATCATCGAGCGTTCTGCTTGAAAAAATAAAACAATTGCATTTGAAAGTTTTGTACTTATAGCTTTTAGTTGTTGTTAGCCCGATTAAAATTTACACATTTGAAATATTCATAGAAAATATTACTCGATAAACATCTCCACTTTTATGAATATTTTTAGAAAGGTAATAAAACATAATTGAGTAGATGACGAATATGTATCCTTGCCTAGTTTCGAGTAGTAAGCTTAAGCCAATTTTCACATCTATGAAGGAAGGAGCCAAGAAGGTACGGAGAACTTGCTGTTAATGCATGTGGTCAACAGCAACACCAACAAGTTAAAACTGCAAACGAAAATGTATTGTGCGCGATATGAATTGACAAATGATTGCGTGAACTGCTCCAGTTCGTTATCATTAGATTATCGTAACAAATCGCAAAAATCATAACAATACAAAAAATATATAGGTTTTAATAAACTATTGCGCTATGATGTAAGTATAGAAAATTTACTTTAGGAATACGATGACTTTTAGTTAATTTGTAATTTTACTTATATACGGGCTTATAAATAATACAAATATATTATATGTAATGATATAATATTAATTATAGTTATGAAAAATAATATGATTATACGTATATGTAATTAAAAATGTTAGTAATAGAGATATTGCAATATTAAATGTTCCCAATTTATTCAACATTTGTAGTAATACTGATAATTTTATTAGTATAAGAAATTATCCTCTATTCTTTTCAATTTGGATAAAATTCGTCGGCATAGAAATATGGATAAAAGAAAACAATTGCACTAAGCTTATTTTAATTTGAAAACTAATTCAAAGTGAAACTCTTTGCTTAACTTTCGAAGCGTTGAAAGTCTAAATAGAATATTTTCATTGTTGTTAATTCACCAAGCATGTTTCGACGATACGTCGATGCAAGCTAAAAGAATGTATTTATTTGAATGTTTTAAAGAAACTTTCCCAACTTCTTCAAATCGTTTCTAGTACTACACTTAAATGATTGTCATATATCAGTTGTTTTGATCGGCTGTAATATTCGTAAAACGAAATATTCACGAAATATTCATGTTATCAATCAGTGAGAAGTGCAAGCCTACCGTGTTGTGGTCGCCAGTAACAGCATGCCAAGTGCAGAGCTAAAATAATAACCAGGATTTCGACAAACGCTAATCCAGCCGCAACGCCGATTACTATAGCCACATTTTCTTCGATCGTCCTCATTATTGCTCCATAACAACCCTACGATATTTATGCAGCTTTTTATATATCTCGAATAGTGTTTATAATAAATGAATTATAAAGTTACTAATCTAATCGAAGTATTTTCCAACCTCTTTATAATAAGAATTATCGGAAGTAGGACTTATAGGGCAAGATGGGTCCTTCAAAATATTGTTCTCCTTTATACAACATGCTTCAGGTAGAATTTTATCTGTAGATGTCCAATTTGTGCTCTCTCGGAAGTCCAAATGATTGTCTACTCCACAGCAATGAAGCTAAACGTATATAACATATTAATGTATGTAAATCCGCTTGTTGTATCTTATTTACGTTTAAGCATTTGTTTGTCTTTGAATTTTTCCTAATTAATCAAAGAAGCAAACTTTTAACAACCTGTGTCATTATGCCATCCCACGTCACTGTAATTGTCTCTGTTTTATCGATGTTACTGGCATAGTATTTGATCGTAGACTTGAGAAAATCTCGTGCACCTTGCTCTGCCTGAAAGAACAGACTAATATCAATTTCTATCTAAGATTAGGATTTATGTTACTAACAATACGATAAAAGAAATAAACTTACATCCCCTTTAAGTCCAAAAGCCAAACCTACTACAACAGATTCCAGGATCAAAACGAGGAGAATAAGAACACCGTACTATAATTAAAAACTTAATTGTATCGTGTGACATTAAAGTCTCTTCCTTTCGGCTACAAAAGTACTTACGACACAAAGAAGACACCGAGATTCAAACATCGCTCCACAGTATCCCAAAAAGCTGATCAAAAAGGTCAACGCTCCCGCCAAAATCAAGATGTACGATATTATCCTTATGACGTCGGTGTCGGTTTTGTTCTACAAACAAAATAATTTAACTTAACTCTATGATTAACGTACTATCGAATTATCTGTTGAAATTTTAAATAAAAATTTTAATAGTACAAATGGTGTGTGTGTGTGTGCGTAGAGATACACACACACAACATCTCTACGCACACATCGTAGTTTTTGAATACAGTCGATCGTTTCAAAGCTATAAAAAATTTTTTAGTAAGATCTGAAATTTTGTTGAGTTCGTTTGAAAATTATAGATTTTAGATTTCAGATTTTATGAAAAATCAAACTTGAGATATACTTAGAGATACTTGATTTTAGCGAAAGAAAAGATGGGGGGCAAATTATACGACTTATCTAAGTATAGAAATATATTATAATTTAGTTCTAATAATGTATACATGTATAGTAAATGATATATAATATAGGATAATATTGTGGTAATTCAAAGTACAAATATATTACAACATGGTAATGTAAGTATAATTTTAATATACAAGTTACAAAAATTACGTTGAAAACACTGTGATATAGATACAGGTAACACGTTGAAAGCAGTTGAAAGAGAAAGAAAAAAAAGCAAGCAAAATTGCACTTATGTAAAAGAAGATTGTACTAGGTTTTAGGCCTACGTTTAAGCCTACGATAAATAATATATACATACTTGACGTTAACTTTACACTTTATACTTTACTTTAACATATACATATTACTTTAATAGTTTCTTCTCTACTACTATATATACATCTAATCGGCGAACGATGGTCGATATAAAATATTGATGTAATTTCAAGAAACTATTGCTTTTGTTTAACAATATTAACAATATTATATATTCGTTATCATTCATTTGGAATAGCTGTCTATATTACGAACGAACGAACGAACGAACGAACGAACGAACGAACGAACGAACGAACGAACGAACGAACGAACGAACGAACGAACGATCTACAGCAAGTATGAGTGCGAGGAAACGAAAATGAAAACCTGTACACGATAAGAGCTTACGAGTAGAAAGTGCCGGATATATTCTTCTCGGTAGTTAACTAATTGGCAACGCTTTCGTGTCGCAATCAACGGAGCGTGAATCGGCAAAAAATATCCTTTTACTAGAAATAATCTTACTACTGATTATCTTTTCTTTAATCGTTCGATTAAATGATTTCCCTATATTCTGGCAACACCACTTTAACGTGGTCGAATGACATTTTTTCGTTTCGTTGCATCTCTTAAAAGGAATTTATTTATCTATTTCGAGGGAATTGTTCTAACACTTTACCAAAATGTCCGACTGATCGAGTTTGCCGATGAGATCAGTGAAAGAATTGCTATCGACGAAGAGCCAAACTCCAACCGCCAACGCAGCCCCTCCGGCTACCTGTAGACAAAGCCGATGAAAATTTAATTGATTTTCTAGCAGGCCAGGATGTATAGCGAGATCGGAAAGAAGAGTTAATCTAGAAGTACAGGGTGTCGTAACAAAGGTGCTACCGTGTTATTTATGAATATTTTCTACGGTAAATGCTGCTTAACTGGGAACGCAGGAATATCTGGAAAAATAGGAATTATGCAGTTGTGAAAGGTTTCGGACGAAAGTTGCATGGTATCGAGGGGAATTTTAAAGTTTACACCTCGATGGCGGATGGAGCAAAAAAATACGAGTTTACGGTATTTATATTTGTTCGTTTTATATCTGCAGAGACGGTGGAATATCAGCCAATGTGTGATAAAATAAATTATTAGCTATGTGATAAAAAATAGTACGTATCGATTGAAAAGTTGTAACATCATCTGTAGAGAGCGTTTCACGGTGATCGGAGAGGCAAACGGACGAAAGCACAGTACGTCCTCGTCGTACGACTTTTGTGCAAAACATTTTTTCGTATCGTTCATATTTTTTCGCGAAATTTCAGCGTATTTGAGCGTATTTGAGCGTATTTGAGCGTATCTGAGCGTATTTGAGCGTATTTGAGCGTATTTGAGCGTATTTGAGCGTTTCCAATTAAACAGGACATACTATATAGGTTTTTATCGATGATTTATCGAATCTCTCCAATTATGGAGAGTAATTGGTACGGAATACGGCATCGGCAAAATGATGTCCGCTGCTGCTTTACAAATGCGGGCGATGCGATAACGGAGGAAATTGTCGTCGCAGGTGAGAGAGTAAAGATGATCCTGAAGGAACAGAAAAGCACTAGACGTTGGGAGACGAGGAGAAATTGGTTCTGGTGAGTGAGAAGCGAATTACATGGCTACGGTCGTGATACACGGTCGAATCCCTTCGAGAGAAACACAGGTGTCTCGTAGGTATCTCGGATATTCGGTTGAAATCGAAAGCTCTGGTCGTTAAAAAGATGAAACAGATAATTGAGGGAAAGGAAAGAAACGACGAGGGAAGACGATGCCTTAAATCGAGTGGTTGGTGCCAGGTAACGGAAATAAATAAAAGAGAAATTATATCTTGATTAGGAATCGAATATATGTAGGATAATGTGGCAGTAAGCTGCACAGCGTACAGGACTACGATACTTACGAAGAAAACGAAATTGAAGAAACATAGAAAATACTTGGCACACTGCGAAGCACAGCCCATTTTGGCCTCGTACACTGAGACGTATCTGTAACTGAAAAAAAGTAAATATCGTTCGGTAGTCTTGCGTACTGAATTGAGAATATCATAACGCGTGCTACTAAACTAACAGTGCTACTAACAGTATAAATCGTAAACGAACGTTAGTCGCACTATCGGCAAACTAATTTTTATCCTGTGCGCGTATCGTAAAATATTTTTTCCGAATTCTACGAAGTATTTACGACCGAAGACATTTACGATTTAGAAGAAGAAAAATGAAAATTTAACATTCCAAAGATTTCAACGATTTATTTTACTCGGCAGAGGGAATTAAACGTCATTTAAAAGGTCTATAAGACGTTCCAGTTGCTCGATTAAGACCACGTCTTCGTCGTTGAAATCATCGTAGGCGGGAAACAAAGAGCTGCGAAAATTGGCCGAATTAGGACGAATTTCTGTTAATTAAGAATACGTCCTTTGCATTCATAGTCGAATACAGCATCTAACGAATGACGCGTTAATGCATCCGATTTTATTAACACGGCCTCGTATTTCGACAAAAGTAATCACGATGTTACAGCGTTTACGTATCGACTGTAGCGCATGTAACGTAAAGTGTATACCATTGCATACGCGTAGTAGGCACGTTCAGTGGACAAAGGTATTGGCAGGCGATTTCAGAACGTCTGTAACCATTCTAAACTAGTTTCGATAATGACGCATTAACGATCCCATGCACGTACAACGACGTACACGAAGGGTACCAGTAAGACAGCCGAGTATAAAAAAATTACCCGATTACTCGGGTATCTCACGAGACCGATCCGAAAACGCGAGACAATCGAGAGTTTTATCGAAGGTATTGGCTTGGAAGGTATTGAACGGGGGAGTCTGAAAGAAAAGGAAGAGAAAGTTGGGAGAACGAGACGATACGATCAAATCACGAACGTCAGATACGATAAGAGGAGACATAAATATGTACGAACAGCGGGAAGGGCAGAGCATCTAGAGCATCTAGAGCATCTAGAGCATCTATATAGAGGCAAGGAAGCGGAGACAGCCAAATATCAATGGCGAAGGTAAGAAACGCAGAGAATGGAAACCGACACACGTTGGAAGAGGAAAAGAGAAAATGCGTTCCTCGTAAAATAGGAATAGGTACACGTTAAAACGCTCGCCAGAGGATTGCAACTGGACATAGCCTAGCGTATCGAGCGAAGAGGAAACAGGGAAAGACAGGAGGAACGAGGCAGCGGTAAATCGCTTAAGATCCATAATGGAGAGAAAAAAAAAAAAAAAAAAAAAAGGGAAAAATGCGTAGAGATACAGGGAATAGCGCGGAGCAAATGCAAACGCGAAGAGATGATTCATCGCCTCGATAGCAACGAGGAACGAAACTATCGCAGCAGAAGGCAGAGGAAATCAGCTGAGCGGCTCACGAAATAATCAGGAAGCTATTAGACCGAGTTACATCGCGGTCCCGCTGCGAATGTCCGCTTTAGCTCTGCTAGCTTTGCGCTCCAGCTTGTAACTTGAAAGCATCTTCTATTAGCGACGATGCGTGACGATGCCGATGATCGATCGATTCAAAAATATCTTTCGATATTTTCTCAAACAAAAGTAAAAGATATTCTCCGATATTTTCTCAAGCAAAAGTAAAAGATATTCTCCGATATTTTCTCAAGCAAAAGTAAAAGATATTCTCCGATATTTTCTCAAGCAAAAGTAAAAGATATTCTCCGATATTTTCTCAAGCAAAAGTAAAAGATATTCTCCGATATTTTCTCAAACAAAAGTAAAAGATATTCTCCGATATTTTCTCAAACAAAAGTAAAAGATATTTTCCGATAGTTTCTTGCTAACTAAAACTCCAACCACGAGGCAGAATCGATCGTTTATCCGAGATATATTTCTAAAATTTATCGCGTTGTCGAGCGTACGTAATATGGAACGCGTCAATGATGCTGCTAACGACGACGATACGGAATTATATTTATTTCGTGGCGTCAATTATGGAAGAGTATTGGCCGCTTTCATTCTTATTATTACGTGCTTCGGAAAATTAGGAACCGTATCGTCCGACCGACGTTGTTTTCACCAGTTTCAAGAAGAAATTTTTCCTGCATCGAATACGGTACCGTAGGATTCGGTGGTCGTGACAATGCCGATCCGATAAAATCGCTTCGACGCGGCGAATCTTCTTCGATCGACCACGATATCGACACGACTAGCGTTGCGTGTATAATAAAGGATAATGAAATGGAAATACGAATATAGCGACAACGATGATATTCCTCGACGTTTCGAGTACATGTTCGAGGCGTTGGAAGTAGAGTTAAATGGTAAGCAGCCACAAGGGAAATGCAACTTTACCGAATGAAATCCGCGAGTTAAAAGTTATGCGATTCAACGGTTAAAAGGATTTTGGACGGATAAATTTTGAAAGAAAGAAGCGTGTTTCTCTTTTCAGGAAGCTTTTAAAATCGAGCGTTCCATATTAGACCCTATATATACCTATACCAGTTACCCTATATATCGTCGTATCAATTATCTATCAGCAATGTTCGTACTTGTAACTCACGAAAGGAAAATTGGTTTTATAATATTTTGGCTCGTTGCTTCCTATTACGTAGATATCGTGTGCATTCTGTGTACAGCTTATAAGGTGTTTGCATGATTAATAATTTCGTGCTACTGAATTATCGTTATTATTATCATTATCAAATGGGTTTACCAACAGCGTTACGCAACATACCAGTACGTATATCGCATAAGAAGAAACGCAACGATTCGATCGTTCGATCGTTCGATCGTTCGATCGATCATTCGTATATTAGAATGATATTGTTTTTAATAAACTGAGGAATCACTGAATCTAAAATTCAGAAAAGCTAAGTAGACCTTATTTTAAATTACGCTTATTCGCGGTAATTACACACGTTCGTAAACGTATTCTCGTGCGTTACCTACTTCCCACGAAGCTCGTACAAAGAAAAGAATTTTGCATAATTAATCGTGTTAACGATGGTCCATGTTCGCGCGGTATTCGCATCGGAGTACTACAACTTGGATACTTGGTTATACGAGTAAATTCATAAAAAATTACATCATCGCGAGCAAACTCAAACTCTCGCGTTCCCTTTCAAGTACTTGTAATACGTCGGTACATGTAACAGCTTCGAAATCGTACACTTTCCGGATAAACGATTATCTAGTTGAAACGATCTAGAGCAAACGTGGAACAACTTGGAGCAACGAAAACAACAAATACGAAATTTAAAGAACGGGGGCTAGCTTCGCACACTGGCGATCATAACGCTGCAAACTTCTATCAACGGAGCAATATATTTCTTGCTCGTGTTCTCCGCTATCACACGTTCGTCCTTCCCATAATTTCCTATTACTTTTCTATTACTTTGGTACCAAGTTAATAATACGTTCTACGTGTTGATATCTTGCGTATAACGGCATCAAAGAGGAAACGCGTCATCTTGAGTGACGCATCGAGCGTCATATTGAAAGGGAAGGAAAGATGCTTCGAAAGTTAGAGGAAGGTGTGAAAATATTGGGAAAATCGGGAAAATCGGGAAAATCGGGAAAATCGGGAAAATCGGGAAAATCTACAACGTTAGAAGATTTGTAATTAACTAGGCCAAAAATAGAAACACGTAATTGAAAATTTCTCGAGAAGTAAGAAATTTGTAACGGAATTGAGAAATGGAATGGTAATAAATCAGCGACGAAGCTACGACACAGTATCTGGATATATATTGTAAAAATTAGAAAGAAAATTATTGAAAAAGTTTGGAAATTTGTGTAAATATCGTTATCGACGTTTCCAGTGGTTGTGCTGAAAAGAAAAAGCAGAAATAATTGTAAAGAGAGACGCGGCTTCCGTTATTCGAAAATTCCCTCGTCCGAAGAGGGAATTACGTCTTCCCATTAATTCAGATACTGGATGTTACATCGCACGGATAAACAAAGTACGCGAAACACGGTGATTCTTGATCGTAAATCCGCCAGGGATAAAGCCAAGACTAACGAGAGTAAGTATCGAAGAAAAAGAAAAGCGACCCGTTGGTCGGGTATGATCGAGTCTGCTGACCTAATTTTCCACGTGTCATCGTCCTCCGAACGAGAATTTATCTTGCCAATTGCTTACTCGCAAAAAGGTTACCCATCCTTTTTTACGCCCGCTGCATTCTACCTATCTCTATTCTATCTCTATCCCATCTCTGTTCTATCTCTATGTCTCTCCTGTAACACCGCATTTTGTACTTTAACAACGATATTGATGTTTCGCAGCGATATACGCATTACCTACGATCGTGCAACGCCATCCAAACGTCATCCTTTGTATAGGTAATCGTACGATTGTTTAACGTATCCAACAGTTGTACGACTTGTCTTTTAATAACAAATTTTTAAATCGTCTTCCGCGCATAGCGATCAACAGGAGAAGTATATACCTACGCTGTACACCTATATGAGAAAAGTATACCTACCTAAAGTATGCTGTACAGTTCGCTGGAGCGCAATTCAAAGTATACCACAAACGAGGTCACGGAGATTCTACAGCTCGGAATAAGAGAAAAATCAAGAATAGCGAAATTTGCGCCGGAGGCTTCGTTTTTTTTTTTTTACAAGATCAAGTTCGAGGATTTGCCAAGTATATACGAATTTGGCCAATTCTCGGCTGGACGGAAATAGACGATCAACGGAAGATTGTTCTACGCGCGAAAATAAGCGAAAAACGAAATAAGTAAAATAATGTTCTCTGTTTTCGTCCCAATTCCGAGCAAGGACCCGATCGAAACGATCTTTTCAAAAAGCCGGTGCTTTACACCAACGTCGATCGTTTAATCGTCGTCAAACCGATTCGTGGCGGTAGTACAAATTTTCACGACTCTGTATTTAAAAAGCTTAAATACGATAACGCGTGGAAATGCGCGTGGTAGGTTTGTCTTGAACATTAAACGTGCGAACGAGTAGTACGCGTTTTTCAGCGAAACTCGAAGCTTCCTTGCAAGAAGTACAGCAAATTGTCCGATCGAAGTATTCGCTGTTGCTTGCTGTAACGGCGTCGTAACGTTGAGGTACGGCGTCTCTAAAAAAGATCCAACAGGCAAGTCAATTTTGTATTCGATTCGCTAATTGGAAGCGAATATCGGAATAGATGGCGATCGTAAGGAGCAACATCTAGCGAATAAGCTGGCTGCTGTAAAACGTGCCAACCAAGACTTATCGTGACTTATCGTCTTTTGTCGTAGAAGCCAGCCACGTCGTGGCCTGACATTGTCACGCGGTAATTTCACGAAATTGCACGTCCTCCTTCGATTAGGTTAGGGGTTAGGTGCCCCGACGATTGCATCTCGCCTGAAGGCGCGACACTTTTCTGCGATAGGATTCGTCGCTTACCCAACAGGTGGCTCAAAGTTACAGAGAGCAACGACGAATTCCTCGATCCAACAGCTTACGGTACGTTTTTGTTTTCAAGCAAAAAGCACTTTGGGTTCCGCTGAAAAATTTGGATTATTCGTTCGTTCGTTCGTTCGTTCGTTCGTTCGTTCGTTCGTTCGTTCGCTCGCTTGGTACAAACGGCGCAAGCGTATTAGTTGCATCGTAAATACCCTTTGTACTAAGCGTAAAAGTGGCAAACAGAATCGTTACGACCGTTACCTTAGATTTCTCGTATAAGCGCATTCTAAGCTTGCATACATCGCATACGTGCGTACATTATGCAACGAGGATACGATATACATTTGCAGGCACGTTATTGCGTCATCGTCGAAAGTTGTCAAACTCGTTGAACCGCTAAAATTAAACGGATTAAATGCCGAACAAATAGCCATTAATACGACCAGTCGAGCATATAACGTTTCACGAGAACGAAAACCACTTTCCGATCCAAGTACATATTACCGCTTAAAGCGTGTTTTTGCTTTCCGTTTTTGTCGAGGACAAAATATTCCTACTCGCTTTTGACGCTTGGAACGTTGTTCCGAGAAATGGCAGCTAAGCCGATGCAGATATAGAAAAGAACAACGTATCGTTAATTTTCAATTTATTTGTCGAAAAATCGTGCGACTTGCTGGAAATCTTGCATTCGGGGATTTTCCAAATTACATACAGTTCCAGCACTTTCTGCGATATTTGGCGGATAAAACGATTCCCTACCGAGATTCTACTTTCTCAATCATGTTCTCAAAACTATGAACTTGCAGAAAGATCCCCGCAGTCTAATCGCCAATAAATCGGTTTTCAGCGGACCATCTTCTTCATTCGCAGCAATTATCGACAAAGATGAATCATCTAGTAACGAAGTTCTAGTATGTTGTATCGTATGGTCGAGAGAATATTACCGATATCTAAGAAGTAAATTCGTTCGATGAGAACGAACTGCTAAGACATCTTATCCGAACAGCTTTTTTTCTCCTCACTGTTGCAGGCCCTCTCCGACTTTTCATTCTACGAATTTCGATAAACTTGTAGTCAAAAATAGTTCAGCTTCGAATCTATCGCGTTTGAACCTATTGAACCAAAGAATTCAAGAATTCACACTACCTCTTGCCTTCCGTGCGGAACAAACTTTTTCCTGCATTTTCTTCGCAGACAACAATATAATTATAAATTTCGAAATACAGCTAGCTAGCTACAGCCTTCGGTCGTTACAAGGTCAGGTAACAAGTGTACGAGCAGATATACAGGGTACATGTAACAGGGGATATGTAACGCGACGTCATTGTTTTTCTGCCATTTGCAGCCATGCAACGAAAAATGTTTTAAATCGTACTTTTACGATGTCGAATGTACTACGAACGATGGTAAAAGAAGCTTCGAAAATATTTTGTTTTCATAGCGAAACCAAGGTCACCTTAGGTAGCATAAATAATATTTTTTGATAAGTAATATTTTCATCAACTCGATACTCTATTAGTGGGAAGAATATTTCGCTCGTGGATGGACACTTCGGAAAGAGAAAACTACTACTAGAAAATTACCGATAACAGCAGGTCGTTCAAACTTCTGCAAAGAAGCAGAATTCTGTAGTACCGCGCAAGGCGGTATGCGATTCAAACGAGAGTTAAAATAAAGTGTACATTACTGTAACCGAATACCGATACTAAAAACTACAGTTCGCTACACATCGAGCGTTTTAAAGCGCGTTTGATCGATTCTCATATTTTCCCTATCGCATATTCCCTCTTCTTCGTTTATATATCATATCATGCTACTTGGTCTACTCTGCTGATTTTCTATTCTTTCTTCCCTGCCAATCTTATTTGTGCTAGAATTCTTTTGAACTCGAGCGAAAGATTCGTTTCGTTATAACGTTCTCTATTTACTTTGCTCAGCTCTTTTTACAATTTCGACGTACGTACATATTCACTTTAGGAAGTATTTGTTCCTTTTGAGATTCCAGCGTGCTACAAACTTCTCTTCAGCGGTAACCTATCCATACGGAGAATGAAAACACAGATATAAATCGCGATAGAAATTTATATTATACAACGTTCCCAAACGGAAGTGGTGAATGAAAAACGAAACAGCATTGCCAACTAATTTATTCTCTGCCCGAAGGTTTTATCTTGAATCGAAGGTTAATGAAAATATTCGAAACGTTTAAATATTCGTTCTGATTCAACGATTATTGCCCAGAGATGATGACGATTGAAGATAAAAGAAGTTACTCTGATATATTACTCGCGAATTGCACCGTTTTCAAAATCACTGAATCGTATGTTTTACTTAGTTTCGATTATTTAAATTTCACGTCTTCCGCTTCAATTATTTCATTATGACAGCACTAAAAACAAAATGCTGTTGTTTCATCTCAAAATATCGTTTGTTTGGTTGCTTATTATTGGTTGCTGGAACGTTTAGACAGGCTACAAATTACAGGAAATGCAGTCGTGCTACTTTTAAAATAAACAAACGATAATATAACATAACAGTAAGGAAATTTCGATTAACCGAGACAAACGAATGTTTTAAAGATTTAAATTATATATCGTTTATAAATAAAAGGTTCGCATAAAGGTACACGAAGGTTTTCCGTTGTCTCGATCTTTTCAAAAAATCGACTTTCACCACCTTCAAAATATGTAGTCTAATTATATTCATTCGAACGAGTTTGAGCACGTAACATGACGGGGGCATTGGCATCGTGCAAAGTGCATGCTACGTGTTGTTATGGAAACACAATTCATCACAAGAGTAGCTTTCCTCCTTTTATTATTCATCCCTTGTCCAATACATATTAAAAATAAGTAACAAATACGTTTAATTGCTCGAGTATCACTGTGAAACAAGTTATAGTAACAACAGTTCGCGAGTGATGCAAAGCTAACTACTACTAGATAACGAGACTTTCTTTCTTCAACTCGTCCACTTGATCCTGATGCAACGGAATTGCGATTTTTACGAAAATACGCTTTTCATTCATCTTCTCAGGCTTATTTTAATAATACATAGGATCGATCGAATATAGTTTCCATATTTCTTATTACAAACAAATATTTCTCTACTTAATTATGTAGTTTAATTTTTCTAATTCTTAGGTACTAGGCGGATTAATTCCTTTCGTCCAAGTAAACCAACAAATATACCATGACTGTTATAAAAACATCCAGAAATATAAGATAAAATAATCGAGGAGATAGAGGGGAATAAATATTACGAAAGTCTGCTTATCAAAAGACAAAAAGCAAAGTACCAAAGAGTAGGAGAGTAGCAATAGTTGTAGGAGAAAAATTATAAGAGTAATGTAAATGCGTTTTAAATTAGACAAGATAATTACAATTATAATTGATGAAATGTAAGCTGGGAGTCGTTAAACCTAATATTACCTAAACCGAAAGACAAGGATTCTGATAAATAATGAAATAATAAGCACTGAAATTCATTTGTTTCTATTGAATTTTAAAAATCTAATCAAATTGATGTAAGTCTCTAAGTATTAATATACCGTATACCAACAAGTAGGTTAGTTTAAATTAAACGATTCTCTGAATGCAATAAATAAATATAATCAACTATACGAAACTTGTCAGTGTATTAAGAAGTTGTGTGAATTTTATCTCTGCCAGTCCAATTATTTTGATGGAAATCTATATAATTTATCGAATAGAGTACAACAATATCAACTTTGAGTTTAAGGATCTTCCTGTTCACAAGTTATTAAAACCTGAGAAAATTCTTGCAACATTCTCTATGGCTTTCTTCGTCTTTTGCATATTAGATACATCGTTCGTCTTTATTCCTACTACATATATTATAAGCGTAAATGGATACTACCCTCGTGAAGATAGAAAAGTATTAGTAGCACTGGTTAGGCTATATATCCCTGAAAATGAGTCACGTAACTCAAAAACCTTTTTATCGTTGAAAATTTCAATTGTAAAATTTCAATCATAAATCGATCAAACGCTGGATCGCTTATATTGTCAACGGAATTACTAGGATAAATTATTCAGAGGACAGTTGGTGTATGTCAAGTTTCTGCTTTATCGTTTGTTATTTAAAAAATAATAATACTGCGTTTTTACTTGCACCACAAGTGAAAGAAATGCAAATACGCGTTCCCTGTTATCAGAAAATCAGTATTTTTCTGATTATGGATCCGAATATTTACCTAATAACGAACAAAATCCATCTGATTGGCATGATGATGAAGCGAAATGAAAAGTTGGAAAAAATTTGCTAGAAAGAAGCTCTGCAGAATGATTTTTCAATTAATTTATACAGTACGTCCGGAGTATCAAAATATAAAGACGCGCAACTTTTGAACCAATGGATTGCTGAACTCAAAACCGTTGCATTTTGTCTTTATTCGTCGAGTACTACCAGAAAATGCAAAAAAGAAAAAGGTAATAATAATAAAGAAAAGGAGAAAAAACGAATTAAAAGACGAATAATTGCCAGAGGAAAAGCTTACCCACACTGAAAAATTATAAATTATGATTAAGACATTAAATAATGAAAATAATTCAGCGATGTATTAATGTTGTTTGTTTAAAACACACACACACACACACACAAACGTAATGAGAAACTTGTTAGAAGAGTAGGATTACGAAGAGATACTATGAAAAATCTTTTCTTTCATCAAAAAGTAAATATAGAAACGGTATAAAAGGTAAAGGATGCAAAGGAAAGAGAAGGGAAAGGTAAGACAAGGAAGACAAGGATAGAAAGAAAGGAGAGAATTTCCAAGAAGGGAAAGTCGTGTACCACCTCGTTACAAAACGAATATAAAATAGTCAATTCTGATTTCAAAATTCGATTACTAAATTCTTTACGACATATTACACAAAAGAAATAAAGTAAATATTACGTTTCACGAAAGCACGTGTTTTTCCATGAATGCCAATATTTTTATATCCACTCATTTCTAACAAAATTTAATTAAACACGTAAAATAGTATGACAAATAGCAATAGAATTTCGTGAGAAAATTATAATACTATAAAATACTAATACGAAAACTAATAAGCAGGCAGAACAATAAAAATAACAAGAGAAAGGTTATTTATGAAAACTGATATTAATAGAACTACATACGTATATGTTTTAACCAATATAAAAATGTAATTGTGGTTGAAATCCAAGTTTATTCACATATACATTACACATATACATTAAAAAAAAAGAGAATAAATAAAAAGAACCAATTATGAAATAAGATTTTATTATTGAAGTCATTTGTTGGTTATATTTCAATTTTTATTAAATCAGCTTGTTTTAATCAAATTTAAAGTGTTTTATGAAAATAATCGCTAACGAGAATAACAACAAATCTTTAAACGAACGAAAACTTCGGATTTTGTAAGTAATGTAATAAACAGATAACGTAATAAATAAAAAAAAAAAAAATCCATACATTTACAATCTTACAATTACAATCAACTTACATTTTTATAATATCAGATATTTTAGCTTATATTATTTTTAACGTATATTTATCTCGATTTAATTTTGAATTCTATCAAAAAATTCCGTAAAATTTATCAGATACCAACGACTATCTCATTTTTAACATAATTCTCGTAGTCGTTACAAGAAAACAAATGAAATGATAAATACACACAAAAATCACGTTTATAACAGAAACAAAAAATAATATTAATAAATCTAGATTAATAGATTAATATAGACTAATATAGACTAATATAGATTTTATATATATATATATATATATATATATATATATATATATATATATATATATATATATAAACACTTGAACGAAAGTTTCGCGTTTAGTGGGAATTTAAAAATGAAAGATGATACTTAACGGAAGATAGGAAAAGAAAGAAGCAAAAGAACAGATGACTTACGTTTACGATACCGCGCCTAAGATCCTTCAGCAAAAAATTCCACGAAATTAGAAGGTTAACGCAAATAATACACTTCACACCACGTCACTATTTATCTCCATTGTAAAGATAATAGAATCGAATTGTAATAATTTTACCGGCGTCATCCGTACTAGCAGATTTCTCGAGACACCGACACGAGCAGAAAAAGAAACGTTGTCTCTCGATGCTGTTTGCCGCGCATCTACCACAGGTACCTGTCGCGGTAGTTCCTCTACCAATGGCGGCAACTTTGCTGTGATAGGAGCTCTCTTGACTAATCAGTGGCTAGCATCTCAAACGTAAACAAATCATACCGTTGAAAGTTTTCGCGCCTTTACATAAATATATACACACAGCGGTTCTTAATCTTTTGTTTACTACGCATCTGCTTTAAGTAACTTTTTGTTGCCCCGCACCCTTAAGATTTAACTCAAAATTTAAACGCTTAATGTGCTATTAGTCAGATTGCTATCCACACTTGCTTTTAAAACTACTCTTAAAACTTGCTTTTCGAAAAAGTTGTCCGAAAGCCTATTTGATTTCGGCCTATTCCTCATAACTAATAAACATTATTACGAATTACGAATTGTATGTTACTGCAACCTCTTCGATTCAAATGTTATATTTATGTAAAAATAAATTTGTTCAACGATCGATAAGTAAAATAAAAATAAATAACAGATAAAATTATATTTCTAAATAGCAATTAATTCAATTATTTTAAATAATATATTTAGATATATGCAAATAACGAAAAACTTATTTCTGTTGTTTATTTCAACTTTCAAATAACAACTGAGTCTATGTAAACAATTATTTAAATGAAAATTTGTGCAATAATCCCCAATAATATTGCCTATACATGATACATATTATATATTTTGTCTAATTATTATTTTATCATTAAATAATATTACAAATTAAATTAAATTAAATTAATTTATTAATCAATAAAATATTAAAAATCCAATAAAAGTATTGCAGATATTTTATTATAATTGTAATCGTCACATACATATATCTATAATTTATTTTTACAAGATGACTTTTTAAATCATTTTCTATTTATACACATTTATAAATAATCCATGCTTTTTTGTTAGAATTTTTCTGCTTATTTTTACATTATTCTATATATTTATAACTTATCAATATTGTGTAAGCATATAAATTATCTATATATAACGTGAAATTATATATGACATATTTATTGCTTAATAGTTTTCACAAATTATTATTATTTAGAATATTTTTCAGTTGGAAATTAAAAAAATAATATTACCCTAATCTATAGAAGCCAAAGATAGTTATGAACGCTTGTGATAATTTAAAACACAATAAATATACCAATCTAAAATAAATTTATTTGAATTTACCAGTTTTATTGAATGAATTAGAGAACAAACATTGATTTATCTATTTTAAATTAACATCAGATATTATCAATAAAATGTATTTATAAACCTTTCATCCAAAAGTTCATACATTTATTTTTAACTAAATGTTTATACATTTATTTTTAACTATAAGCTTATAAATACATTTCGTTAACACATCTGTGCTTAATTAATCTGAAAGAAACAAAACAAAATAATTAAACTGTGCTAAACAAAAAAGTTTGTACCAACTATCATACATTACAAATTTTAATAATGCTTTTCTTCGTGTAACTAGTATTACATATAGAAATGAATTATTATCTACATTCTTTTATCTTTTCTTTTTTATTATTACACACTTTAAATAATTTTTTAAGTAAATCTATATATAGCGGAAAATAAAAATTTCCCCACGGAAATCTCAACATTTTCAATTATTAATTCTTAAGAAAACAATGTATCGAAGAATTAAATTCTTAATAATGCACAACAAAAGTAAAAATATTTAATATTTTTAAATATCCTAAACTTACTAACATTAATGAACAAATATACATTATATATATGTATTTGTGAAGAATATAGTTTAAAAATTTACTAAAAATTTGTTCATCAAGATGAATAGTATCAATTTAAAGAATATATTTCTGACCGAATAAAGACTCCACTATGATACAATGTTTACTAATTGTCGCACTCAGAAACAGTAAAACTATTTTTAACACCTCTACTGGGTTCAATTTCGCATTTTTTTACTATAGTGTTATCTTCACAAGGAATTGATATTTCATCAGTTTCTACAGGTTTAAAACGCTTGGACGGCTGGTCTAAATCTTTCTCCAAATTGTCTTCTTCCTGTACTAGAGATTTTTTGGCAAGTGGCTTGTTTAAAGATTTCATGATTAAAGAATCTTTACGAAATGTAACATCCTTTAAATCGTAGATAAAGTCCTTCTTTAGAGGCTTTATTTTGTTACGAATAGGACGCTGGGGTCTTAAATTATCTTGTATATACGCACTTTCCTTTAAATTAGAATCCTTAAATTGTGCTCCTTCTTCTTTATTTTGTAACTTTGAACTAGAATATTCAGTTTCTTTCACATCTGTTTGTTTTGCGGATTGAGCTTCAGAAGATCCAAAGATAACTTCCATCACCATTTTTTTAAGATCTGAATCCAGTTCCACAGTATTTCCTTTAATACCATTATCCATAATTTCATGAGCTTTATCATTTTCATGAACCACTATTGAATTTTTACCAACTACTTTTGTCTCTGTTTCATCCCTTCCATTCCCTTTCTCTTCCATTTTAACTTCTAATCCCATATTTCCTGCAGAAATGTTAACTTCTACAGCTTCTGGAGCATCAATCTCCGGTTCTAAATTCATTATATTCGACTTAATATCTTCAACACACATATACTGATCATCTGGAATCTGAGTTATCATTTCGTCTATAACAACACGATTGTTTTGAGCGTTGTGAACTTTATTGCAATGTGCTATACAATCACACTTAACGAAACACTTATAGTCACAGAGTCTACATTGATAACGATTCCATCCAATATGAATAGCAGCATGTCTTCTTAGATTATGCACTGAAGGGAATTTTCGTTTACATGGAAGGCACTGAAGCTTCTCGAAGTTTACTATTGAAGCTACTTTCTTTTCCATTGATGATACATGATCCAGTTTTTCAGTTTCTGTGTCGTGCCCAATGTTCGCTTCTACAGATACGCCTTTTGTAACATTTTCTAGAAATGATATAATATATTATATTATATTACATACTTTTTGTTTCACATATTACATTCTTTTTGCCGAAACAAAAATCAAAATAGAAAGATTTGTGAAATATATTTGTATAAACTATCTAATATCTTAGATCTTACAGATATAAAATATGAAATATTATTTTTACCTGCGTTATTATTCAATCTTTTTGTATTCTCCTTACTTTTTCGTTTTTTGCTTCCAACATTAGCTTTTTGTTTGTTTATACTAGTATACACAATTTCTAAAGAGTCAGAAACATCACTTGCAGAAGAAAAATTGTCTTTCACCAAGTTTTCTTGTACTCCATTTGTGAGAATTGTTGCAACATTCCTGTTGGATACATTTTGTGAAACTAATTCTTCGCTATTCAACATATCCCAGTCTGCTTTGCTTAAACTGGCAATTGCTTCCACACGAATAGATGTTTCATTAGTATTATTAATTTGTATATTTCCATTTGAAACATTATTTGATGGAATTTTATTAATCTTTTTGTCTTTAGTTATACTTTCATATGCTGCAACACGCCTATTACAATATTGCAAGTGAGCTGATAACGCTGCTTTTCTATCAAATCTTTTTCCACATCCACCACATCTTTGTAACTCTGTATCCAATTCTAATTGGTCTATCCATTCCTATCAAAATAATGTATTTTATATTAACAATGCTTTAATAAAAACAAAGATATAATCACAATTATTAAAATACCTGTGTTTCATTAACCCTTAGTGCATTATTCACTAAAGTTTTGTGAGCATCCTCCTTTTTTAAATCTTCAGCAACGGTGGTATCTTTAATAAATGCTTTCTCTTGAATTTGTGATCTGAGTTTCCTCACTTGTTCATTAGATTTTCTATGAACTATATTTCGTATTTAAAAATTTCATTAAAAGAATTCTAACTTCTAAAAGATTAATTCTTGTAGAATTTTTAGTCCAACATGATTTTATATTATTAACCCTTTCGCAACTGCCGACGAGATATTGCATTACCACGATATCGTTTATGAACGCCATAGACACAATGTCCCACCATAATGATGTCGCTTATAAGTATCTCATCCATGCACTGATATATCTCATTCGCAGTTGTAAAAGAATTAAAATTATAATTTTCTTCTTCAAGAAGTTATAAAATTAATTAAAGTTAATTACATAATCATTAGTGAAAATTATTGGAGCCAATAAAAATAGTATTATAATGCTTTTCACACACCTTTGAAGAGATGCCTATAAACACTCCAAGTATTTGCAAATGTACTAGAACAACAAGGACATGGGTAACATAACCTATGTGATGTATGTAGTGTTCTTGTGTGTACTGTTAATGTTTTTTTCGTTGAAAATTTCGCATAACCTAAAGATTAAACAACAATGCAATTATAATTTAAGATGAATAAATATTATTATGCATATAATCGAGAAACAATAAAAACATACATATAGGACAAATAACTTCCTTATCACTTTCTTCATTATTACGAATTTGAGTTACTTTATTACCACTCAACTTTTGACTAAATTCTAAAACTTGACCATTCAGATCTAACATTACAGTCCTTTCATTTATATTTTTTAGCTCTGTTACCTAAATATTATTTGGTTGAAACGTTAATAAATTATTAATGTATTGATACAAAATTTAAATAACTAATTAATTTTATTTGTAATTATTTGCAAGTATTATAATTATTTATAAATACCTGTGCTTTCATTAAATCTGTATGATTCTCAGTTGAAAGCACTGATTCAACAGTTTGATAGACTGCTGATGAATTTGAATGTACAGTCTCCAAACATAATCGTTGAGTCTTTGTTTGTAAGTTTTCTTTTTGTTTTTTCTGTAGCGTATTAACAATCGCAGTGAGATCCTTCTTTTCCTTTTCTTTACAAACTTGACTTCTTAAAATTCGATTATTTCCGCATTCTTCTTTAAATAGGGTCTGCGTATTTTGTATGTCTAAATTATCCGTAGAAGTCTATAACATGTACAATAACATATATAATATATTATACATAATACACATATTCATTTCTATTTGTAAGATGAATTGTAACAACTTTATAAAAATATAACAGATTGAGAAAATTTACAAAACAAGTTGCAGTAAGTATTATGTAGAATGATCATTTTTTATTATATTTTCCTTTATGTATATGAAATAAAAAAGTTTTCTTTAAGTAAAAACATTGTTATCACTTGAATATGTACAGATTAGATACTAATTAAAAGTATCTAGTCTTCAGTAAATATATCCAAATTAAAACATTTAGCGGCATCACAAACAACAATTAAATGAAATAATTTACCAATATTATCACAAAATATTGCAATGATATAAAAACAAAATTCCTTTTATTCTTAATATTAGGTTTATATCAATTTGTTTATATTTTATAACTCCAAATTTAGAATGCATTATCTAATATTTTACATATTTTTTAATTGAAAATATTACATAATTTTGAAGAAAGATAAGGTTCTGAATCATCTAAAAGTCTTATTATCTACTTTTTGCCATATGGCTCATTTCATCAAAGTTAGATTCCATAAAAATATTAGTTAAGTAATCTTTAAATATGACATTTTCAAATATTAATTTTTAGCAATCTTGTCTTTATATAAAAATATAATAAAATACTATATCATATACTATATCATACATACTATATCATAATCGTTGGAGGAGTCCCTAACAAATGTAACATCAAATTTTTCTTTACAATAGACACGTTTATGAGAAATAAAATTGACCAAACTTCTAAAAAGGCTTCGGCATATGCGACATTCATATATTAAATCACATTCATATGCCAGCATAGATCTAACTTCATCACTGCCATTTTCTAAAATTTTGCTCACACGATATAAAGTCGAATCACTTATGTCTATAGGAGGATGTAGTTGTGATAAATCTGGATTTATAGAAGTAATTCCTTTAGGAGAAAATTTAACTTTCCCAAATTTTCCATTTGATTTTTTAGCTTTTGCCTTTGATTTCATTTTGTATTGAGCGTTGTACATCCAACGTATTATCTTCTTAAAACTGCAATGAATAATACATCATAAAATTATATAAGCTCGCTATATAAAATTTCTTACAAAGTAAAATGTTCATGAAACTTATAAATTATGCTATGACAACTAGTTATAAATCTAAGAAAACTAGATGTATTAAAGAAGAAATAATATGAGAATAAATATAGTTGCAAAATTGAAAATGTTATTTACAAAATTACAGAATTATGCACGAAAACTAAGGTTCAAAAAGAACATGTATTATTTTTCTTAACAACTAGAATACTTCAGAATTCAATAAAAGTTTTAGATTTAAAAGTATATTGAGAAAAGCGTACAATAGAGATGTACCGTCTCTCCTGCATTTTACTGCGTAAAAATCAGTCTTTACTTTATAGATTTTGAATTTATAAATAAAATAGAATACCAAGAATCAAGGAAACGTATTAGTACTGTGTTATCCCACAAAAAAATAACGCAATTTAACTCTTCTTAAACGAGGTGGATCCACGATTTCGACCAAGCTACGACCTCCATTTTTCCGAAACTTAGAAGTTCTTGATTCTACCACCGCTTTGATGATATGGTACCAAGTAGCACTTTCAGTTCACGGATAAACATTTTTACTTGTTTTTCAACATTTCTTAAACACGGAACATTACAAAGTAATCAATTATGCAGTATAATTACGTACAATGATAGTTTGATGAATTTATAAAATCAAAAATAAGTTACGAATATTATACTCTTTCATTTGTACATTGCTCATAACAGGTTATGTCACAGGAATTTTTAGAATGCGTCGAAATCTCAGAATGGACTTACTCGTTATTCTACATATATGAGTTAAAATAACAATGATAATTATGACAATAGCATTTTTAGTAAATATTATAAAGTAATTTAATAAATTTTATAGACATAATGATAAAAAAAGATTACATGATAATATATAATAATAAATAACATTAATGTAAATAATGAAAAAATTGACTTACTGTGATAATTTACATTGTACTATATTTTTTAAATGTATGAATATTAGAATGTATTATTCTAATAATATACAAACCTACTGTGAATATCTTTACTGAATATAATTTCCATAGACATTATTTATAATTTTTTAATTTACTATTATGTCTAAAATATACATATGTATTTTTAGTATAATTGCTTCTATTACAATTTTATTTTATCTTTTATATTTGTTAATAAATATCCTTAGAATTGTTTTAATAAATACAAAAAAATATGGATGATTTAAATAATTTCATTTCAATTTATATTTAAAATTAAAGTAGCTATCACTAAAATTAAACTAGCTATTATTAGAATTAATGTACCTATTATTATAACTTTTAATGACAAAAAATAATTAATCATACTGCTCCTACAAACTAATGTCTATATTCTTATAGAAACTATACATATAATGTAAAATTCAAAATTAAAATTATATGACCACTTAATAACAATGAGTTTTTTTACCTGATACTTTTAATCCTTTTTAATATTACATTTTGTTGACAGAAAAATAAATTCAATTAACCATAATAAAGTTTATTAGAAATGATCTTACAACCTTAAAACGTGGAAAAAATGTTACTTTATAATTCTATTATTTTATTTTAAATCTTATGTATGGAATGCTCTATAACTGGTGGTACAATTAGAAAAAAGGTGATTCTATGTGAAAAAATAGATCAAAAATATAGAATAACATTTTTTTCATACAAAGCTTCTATTGCACAGATAATGTATCACCAGCAAATATAGTTTTCACAATGTAATTATCAAATGTTTTATTAATTCTCAATTCATAAATTTTTTTCGAATTAGATCTCATAATTAATCGAAACATTATTTTAGAAACCCTATATTCTTAAAGAAGAGGTTCCATTATTTATAATAAACTGTTTCAAATAAATACAGATTGGATATTTGTATAAACTGCATAAACTCATAAAAGGTTTATTGTATCGCCACGCATGCGCCATAATTTAGTATCGTTTTTCGTGAAATCGTTCGAAAGAGTCTGTTCTTCATATTTTTAGGCTATTACACGTAAACGTAATTGTATAGGAATGAATTGTAATTGATTGCAATCGTTTTTCCGAATACTACGAAACGTGATCAATAAAAAAATGGTGTTAAATGATTGTCCGGAATCGGAAATAATTGGTTGTGGATTTAGTGCTTTTAAAGAAATCGACGAAGTGACTTTTTTAATTACCGAACTAAGAAAGGTGGATCTTTCTCCAAGCCTTATTGAAAAGAATCGAGACCGATTTAATTTTATCTTATCACAATATCAGGATCAAAGGCAACTGCTAGATCCTTATTTGGATGATATTCTACAGCCACTGATTGGTATTATCAGAGATGAAAATTCTACAGAAGTTATGCGGCATAATGCTTTTAAATATATTTTCATTGTTATGTCCGTTAAAACATACAAGAAGATTGTTACATACCTTCCACATGAGGTATGCAGATGCTTTAACTTTTTTAACTTCACTTTCTCTCCCTCTCTCTGTCTGTGTGTCTCTCTCCCTCTCTCTCTCTTTCTCTCTTCCTCTTCCTTTTTTATATTTTAATCTCCAAATATACAATTTAATTTGATACAGGTAGCAGATCTTTTCCCAGTTTTACGAATGTTAGAAGAACAAGATCCAAATGATGTGGAGACGTGGGAAACTCGTTATGTACTTTTAATTTGGCTTTCTATAATTTCAAAGATACCATTTCCACTGTCACGTTTAGAAGTTTCTGATACTAATTCCGAGCAAACAATAATAGTTAGAATATTGAAAATATGCAAATTATTTTGCGTATCAAAGGACGCTTGTGCAGTAGCTGCAGTTTTTCTAATTGCCAATTTTTTATCAAGATCAGATGTAAAAAAATTATATTTGAAAGAAATGATAACATGGAGTTTACAATGTGTAGAAACTGATCCTTTGAGACATGGTCCATTAGCAGTTATAGCAGCTATATTAAAACACAGCGCAAGAGAAGATGTTAAACCATATATTCAAATGATTTTAGATAAAGTTTTAGAATTTCATCTGAATGATAATCCTGCAGATCTTATTCGGAAGTTTGGAATTAAAATTGTACAAAGAATTGGACTGGTGTTACTAGGAACAAAATTGGCTCCATGGAGATATCAAAGAACTAGTAGACCTATATGCTTAGATCCTAATATTAATACTATCTCTAACATTACGGAAAGTGTGGAGGATATTAAAAATGTTCCATTGAATCATGATGACCGAGACATTCCATCAGCAATAGAAGATATAATTGAACAACTTATACAAGGTCTTAGAGATAAAGCAATTACAATACGGTGGTCTGCTGCAAAAGGAATTGGTAGAATAACAGCAAGATTGCCAATGGATTTAGCAGATGAGGTTGTAGGATTTGTGCTAAATCTTCTTTGTGGTCGTGAATCGGATGCTGCTTGGCATGGTGGTTGTCTGGCATTAGCAGAATTAGGAAGACGTGGTCTTCTTCTTCCTCATCGTCTAAACGATGTGATACCAGTTGTCCTTCAAGCCTTAGTGTTCGATGAACCAAGAGCTTACGGTTCAATTGGATATTTAATCAGAGATGCTGCATGTTATATTTGCTGGTCATTTCCAAGAGCATACGATTCTGATATAATTCAACCATATGTAAAAGAAATTGCAGCTATGTTAGTAGTTGTTACTTGTTTTGATCGAGAAATTAATTGTAGAAGAGCTGCTTCCGCAGCATTCCAAGAAAATGTAGGAAGACAAGGAAATTTTCCACATGGAATAGAGATACTTACAATTGCTGATTATTTTGAAGTTGGAGTTAGAAATCATGCATACTTAAAAATTAGTGCACAAATTGCACAATATGAAGAATATACAAAATCTTTGATTGATCATTTGGTTACAAGGAAAGTTACACATTGGGATACAGCAATTAGAGAACTTGCAGCCAAAGCCCTCTTCAATCTAACATCTATTGATCCTAATTATATTAAGCATACAGTGTTATTAAATTTATTAGATATGCTAAATTCCATTGACTTAAACATTAGACATGGTGCAGTATTAGCTATTGCAGAAATTCTGGAAGCATTGTATAATTGTTGTAATGAAAAAATTGAAGATATAATTGGATCATCAGCTGTGGAAAATGTCAGAAACATAATTAACATTTTTAGGAAAAGAGGACAATTCAAAGGTCTAGGAGGAGAATTAATGAAACAAGCATGTGCTGTGCTCATAAAAAAGTGCTCTATTGTTCATTTTCCAATTTCCGTTGAAATTATTTGTAAGTTTGATATCTCGTATTATAAATTTTCATACATAAAAACATATGAATATTATATAATATTCATGAAAGTTTACAACAATTAACAAATTTATGCTGAAAATATGATTGAAGTTTGACTTATAAAGTATTAACCATCTATAACAAAATTGTGGAATAAAATTTTAATTCCTATTTGATAATGTTTTCTGACAGTGTATGAAAATATCTTTTATATTTTTATTACAATATATTATACAAGTTTAAGCACAGTGTAAATAAACAAACATTATTTTTGAAGGTGACTGGCAAAATCTTTTAGAGGAATGTTTGGGTCATGAAGTATCTGTAGTAAAAATGAAAGCTGCTGAAGCACATACAGAATTTTTCCGAAAGTACTATGCAAGCATGGATAATCAAGATCGCAATATTGTTATTAATCGTTACCTTGATAATTTACAATCAAGTAATCAACTTGTTCGAATAGGCTTTGCACAGGCAATAGGTATTGTATGATATATTTCATAGTATACATAAACTTAGCTCTATTATGTCAATTATGACCTTTAACATAATATGGTATTTATTTTATTTATTAATTAATAATTATTCTTTTGTAGGCTATTTCCCTTTATTTATAATTTGTGAAAGAGTAAAAGATATAATAGAAGCTCTCATTAAATGTACTGAAATATCAGAAAGTTCTTTAAAGTGGGCAGAAAGTAGAAAAGAAGCTATTCATGCATTAATAATGGTTTGTCAAACTCTGGGAGTAAAAGAAGCAGGTTTTTTATTTCCTAAATTGGAGTTTAGAATAATTAATTAATTCTTCACATATTGTTTAAATAATATTTTTATATTTTTTAGATAAGTGGCGTATATACATTCACAACTTATATGATTGTTATTTATTGGCATTGAAAGAATATACTATAGATAGTCGTGGAGATATAGGAGCTTGGGTACGAGAAGCAGCAATGACTGGTTTACATGTAAAAATATCTTGAATATCCCATATTATATATACATATACATGTGTTTATTTAAATTAAAACTCTTTAAATAATTTCAGATGTTAACAAACTTAGTGTCACAAGCAAAATTATTTTCTGTATTAAATGAAAACTTAATGGCAAATATAATTGGAGGAATTGCACAACAAGCTGTTGAAAGAATTGATGGTATTCGAGCACAAGCGGGAATTGTTTTCAGTGCTCTTATCCATAATGATCCTCCTTTACCAAACATTCCATATCATGCAGAATTAAAAACTATTTTTCCTTATGATGAATGTAAAGAAAATATAGAATGGCGAATGGAATCTGCTACTTTTCCACGATTTATTAAAATGTTATCTTATCCTCCTTATACAATGAATCTTTTACGTGGAATTATATTTAGTGTTGGTGGTTTAAGTGAATCTTTGGTATGGAATTATAATGAAAATATAATGAATTGTATATTATGTTTAATATTCGATCTTTTGTATAACATTTTCGATTTTTCATTTCAGGTTAAATATTCTAGTGTTTCCCTATTTTCTTATTTACAAGAATTAGATGAATCGGGTCTCAAAAGTTTATGCTATAAAATTTTAAGTATTTTTGAGGAAAGTCACAGAAATGAAAGAATGATCACATCAATGCTAGCTTTCTTAGATCGCTTACTTAGTTCCGGTTGTATCCAAGTTGTTCTTGATGATTTTGAAAATGGAATTGCAGAACAAATTCTAATACTGCTTAAACAAGAAATAAAAAATACGAACAATACTAAGTTGTTAATTAGCAGTATAAATGTTTTTTGTCAACTCTTACAGGTATTTAGTATATTCCAATGTTTAGTATTAAAAATTAATAAAATGATCTTGAACTAATAATAAGTTTTCACAGATACATGGACCAGTTGCAAAAAGAGCATTTTGTCAGTTAAGTATTTTTCTTTGTCATAAATATAAATGCATACGGAAAGTAGCTGCATTAAGAACATATGAAGCTTTAACTCTTTATGGGGAAGAAATGGATCTTCCAGAACAAGATTTAATGAAAATTTTGACTGAATTAAATGTCACTGACTGGGAACAATCAGTATCTGAACTTCGACCCATAAGAAATCATCTTTGTGATTTAATGAAAGTACCTGCTCCTATTTTGCAAAATAAGGCCACGAACTGAGTTTGCTCTCAAATTTTGTCACGTCTTAGTTAAAGTGGTACGTAGAATACTGAATTAAAATACTTATTTCTTTATAACATTATTTTGTCATACAGGCTATTTGTCCAGAAAATAGAATATGTGCGTAGATATCAAATTCGTTTCTAATAATACAGGATATGATCTTTATATTATATTATGAACTAACTTCGTATTATATATATAAACTATATATTATAGTATAAACTTTAACCCTAATTATTTGATTTATCATAGCTTCTAGAATGATAGATAGAAACCATGAACAATATTATTACTATTTCATTGTGTATTCACACATAGAATTAGAAATTTTTTAACATCTACTATTGGAAGAACTAAAAGAGATTTTTTAACAATTTCTTTCCATTTCATTACATTTCCTGGTACTATTTGCCATTAAAACTTCTATTGCAACAGCAACATCATAATAATATCTGCATTTTAACCGTTTTTTTAGTGATTATTATCATAAATAGTAGATTGTAGCATAATGCCCTAATATTGCTTTGAATCTTTTTCAGTTTTTTGGTATTTAATATTATTTTAAGGACATAATTTAGAAATGATAACTATATAAATAACTATATAGTTAGTCTATTTTTTAAATGATGTTTGAAAATCAAGAAATAAAGTATGTTTCCAATAGCTTTATGGATATTATCTTTATTATAAAAATATAGTTCACATATTAGAAGTTCTCTAATAAAAATAAAAACAAAACATACACAAGTATGCAACTAATATTACAATCTGTTATTGAATATATAAAATAATAATCTTTCAAGTTATTAAAAATATATAAATTAACATTCATTTCTATCAAAAAGCTTCATTTTATCTGTTTCAAAATTTTCCTCATTAATTGTAAGGTTATTTTGCAGATGGTAACTCAATATCTTTGCACCACATTTTTCTAAAGTCCATTGTTTTGTCCACCAATTAGAATGATCAGTTTTGTTTGTTAGCGGATTTTTTGGCAATGGACAGTTATAATGTTTCTTATTGACAATTTTTGTTTTCCTCGGTTGATATATGCTTTTACAAACAAAACATTCAAATTCTTCAACATAATTTCCAAATTCATTAGATAACCATTCCTCTCTTTTCTCTAACGCCTTTTTTAATCTTTCATTTTCTATTTCATAGTTGTCAATTAATTTGTGGGATAAATATTTATTATATTCAATTTCATTATTGGAAAGATGATATAAAAACTTGGCTAAATTTACTGGATCTTTGAAATCGAGTACTGATATAGCGGACATATTATTTGGAAGCCAATCCTAAAAAAAAGATCAAAATTGTATTATATTATAGTCAATTTTGTTGAATGTATATATTTATATTAGTCAGTTGGAGTTAAAGAAAATGCAACTATTTTTGTTAATCATTTGTTTACCCAGAACAAGAAGTTTTTGTTTCGAATGATTGACTACTTTTAGAAAATTTTCAATTGAATAATACATTTATAGACAATTTTGTTAAATTTTCAATACTAGGCTTCAGGCAAATTTTTACAACCGTTTTGACTTATTTTATAATGAATATTAATATCAATTTAATAAATCAAATAAAGTTATATTTACCCAATATTTATGTAGTTTTGAAATTGAGATTAGTATGTAAATTACATTAAATGAAATTAAACATTAAAGTTTTTTATCAGTTTTTTAATATCAATACAATTAAATCAAGAAATTTATCCTCGTACGAAAAATATCAGTTTAATATATTAAGCAATAAAGATAATAGTTATATAATAAATTTTAATACTTTAAATGATGGTGATCCATAATATATAGGTATAGATCCAACAATAAGGGGCCTCCACAATTTTTCGGTGATATAGTCATCACAGACTGCATTTTCAAAAGCTATTGTAAACTTGTAATTGGCAATAAAAGAAAGAAAATCTTCACTGTTCAATATTTCAAGGTAATTTTCCTTTAACCTAGATTAGATTAGTTAAATTCTTTACAGAAACAATACAAATGATAGAATTGATTTTATTTAAATCTGCAAAAACATTTTACCTTTTGTCAAGTTGAGCATTATTTAAACATGTGCCATATGAATCTATACGTATATACTTCATTAATTCAGCTACATAAATATCTCTGTTACTTGCAGTATCACAATCAGATTGTATATAAAGTAATGGTGCCAAATTTCTTTTATACATCAACCTTGTTTTTTCTTTTGTAGATACAAAATATTTTCTATCTATAAAATTGAAATATTAATGTTACTATTAATTAAACAATTTGTGTTTATAACACTATACTACAATGAAGCCAGAATCAGATTATTAATAATTTAAATATATATGTATATTAAATTCTTTATATTCACCTAATAATTCTGTAATTCCAGGTAGATCTACAAGAGTTAGAGGTACATCACTAAATCTACTAAATGTTGAAGAGTATGTAAAAAGATTCAGAGTTTCCTGTTGAACTAATATTGGATTATTTCTTGGGGATTCTTCATGAAGCAAACCCCATGGAATTTCGTCGGATTTCCATTTTGGTAAATCATCAGTTCGAAAATTACTACCATAGAAAAGAAAGCTCTGAAAATTAGGAACGATATATATTTCTAATAATAATAATGTTGGAAACAAGTATGAGAAATTTGCACATTTATAACATTAAATTTAATAAATTATAAATCATTTATTTTATAACAATAAATTGGTTAATCTCTATTTAGTAACAATACTAGTTTACAACAATTTGAAAAATACAAATTATATATGAATAAATATAAAATAGTTGAAATTCCTTAAATTTTCAATATAACCCAAAATTTATTTTTAATACAAGTCGTAAAAAATGTGTGTGTGTGTGTGTATTATATACATTACTTTTATCTGTTTATGATATTGAAAGGATCGATTACTCGTAAAATAACACTGATAATTTCCACAGTCCCGTAATTTTTCATCATTTCCAAAAGGTGTCCACCATAGAATTATGGGTACATCTAAAAAAGTATGATAAAAATGTATGTACTAATATGTTATTAATTCTTATACTTTTGCTTTATATTTTATACTTTTTTAGAGATATTAAAAACTTGATGCATTTTATATACCTGGATGATGTAATCTATTACCATTCTGAATTAAGTAAACCTGTTAATGATATTGATCTTAAAACTCATCAACCTCATTAGTGTCTTACTTAATCAATAATTTAAATAATAATATTTAGTATTAAAATAATTTAATGTGTAATTATTGATAGTGTAGAGCAGAGAGATTGGTTATTAATTTATTATTATCAATTTTGTATAAAACATTTCATTATTAATGTTCTTTTACATAATTATATAATTTTATTTTATAACATTTAACCACTTGAGGAATGCTGGCATATCTGTTTTATTTTTTTCACGCGTAACGTTAACATAGTTTCTAATATTATCTATTTCGTTTAATATTTATAAGCATATTTTAAAGGAATGTAATTCAAAAATAAAAAGTAATCATCTTTCACTGTCTGTAATAAATTCATCCTTGAAGAGGTTTAAAAATTAAATTGATTAATAATAATATTTATTAATTTTTCTTTTATTTTTGTACAACAGAATTGACAATTTGTTATCATAACATGATAAGTTAATTGATATTAGAGCTAAATATTTTATTATTTGTAATAAGTAAATATTAACGTATTCAAATAATAATGTATTATCTGAAACTATTTTTGCAAATAAAATTGTTCTAGCATAACGTGTACTCATATGTATATTAAAATACTGTGATATTTTATGCTATAATATACATTATATACACGTGTATGCATTATATATATTTATATGAGTTATTAATAATATAATATAATACATAATGTAATATGATACATATTATGGGTAAATATATAGATACCTGGTAAATTACTATACTCAAAGTTAAGGTAGTAATTGTTGCAAATATAAAATACATTTTCTGATAAAAATATGGCATTTTATAATTATTTAATTTTAATATTCAATGATTACTTTTGTTGTATTTCTGTTCTCTTGTTGATTTGGTGTTTTTAAATATATTTCATTTTTATCATAGTCAGATGGCAAAATGTTTAATATTGTTATTTACATAAGGATTGTCAAGTTTTTACAAGGAAGTAGTTATGACAAATTATATTTCAGTTTTTGTCCTTGGTCATTTTAGTGCTTGTATTAAATTTTATATTATATCATAGCTACCCAAATTTAATAATGGAATATTATTTCGTTAAAAAAGTATTTTGCCAATAGCCTAAATTAATAATAAAATTAATAATAAAAAGCCTATATTGCACTCTGTCAACTAAAACAAATTTGAGGTTAAGTTACAGATAAGAAATATAAATGAAACAAAAAAGACACTGCTACAAGAAATGAATAAATTGCAATTGAAAGACGAGAATTGTCGTACTAATGGAATATTAATAATAATTCGAATAATAATTACTAGAAATAATCATTTTTTAAAAAGTTTGTAACATGCAAAAATAATAAAAGCCATTAACTTGTCAGTGGTGAAAAAAAATGAAGGAATTGTATATGGCGAACAAAATTTTTTACATGCGTATATAATATTCATGTGTAACCTAAACCTATAGTCATACATATGTTTGCGAACACACACAAAACTTTCTAAAGATTTGTAACAGCAAGTCGGTCATGGTTACGATCACGGTTGCGATCAGGATTACGATCACAGTCACGGTTACAGTCACGCTCCTGACTTCTCTTTGACGGTCAACGAACTCTCTCTTCTCCTTTTCTTTATTCATTCTTCCTTTCTCTCCATCAGTTACAGTTTCCCTAACGACGTTGCTAGATGCATCTAGGCCAGGCTATCGCAAGACAAATTCTGTTGCAACAAATGAACGACTTATGTATTTAAAACTACTAAATAACTTTATAATCTCCTTTTGATATTATCAAATCTCAGATCCTCATATAAGATTACCACATGTACCTACATAAATATATATAATTGTTTATAGTATATGTAACATACAATATGAAAATAATATACATCCATTATACATTATATTATATATGTTATACAATATACATATTATATATTATAATATACGTTACAAAGATAAGGTAACTATTCCTAAAATAAGAAAAAGTATACTGATTGTAACTAAACCAATTCACTGTGCCAAGGAAGCTTCTTGTAATGAATCTAAAGTCTGATATACAATAAAGTATTATTATTATATTATTATTATACATAATATATCCTAATACGTGAAAGTTATAATATTTATTGTAATTATAGTTTGAGAAACATTCTTACCTATATAAGTGTGTATCTTTCTCATCATTTAAATTCATATAAATTTAACTACGCATATCTATAACCAAGTTATTCACATGATCTCGATAGTAACTATAGTAAAATACTAGTTAATATAAATAATACACATCACAAAACAAAACATTTATGCGCAAATTCTTATTTACAAGTGTCTATATAATTTTGTATAATAAATTTCAAAATAGAGGCACCAATTATAACATAATGAAACTATACATACATGAACATATGACTATATAATGGTATATGTATCTAAATAAAAATTAATAATTACTAATTACCAAAAATTCAAGTTTAATAGTAAATGAAAGAAATTCAGAACTGTTCTGCGTCCGCAATTTGCGAAGAAAATCAAATTAGTGTAAAACTCTCATTAGATACGCTCCAAAGTTCTTAACTTCCTGAATGAAATATAAGATGAAATTCTGAATATCCGATTGATTTATATAAACTTTTAATAGTCAAACACTGTTGACATTGTTTTACTGATGACGAATGACATATAATGTTAAAGATATTATGAAATTTCAAAGAATGAATATCTCATTGTTCGAAAATAAATGAAAATGCTTAGTTAAAATGAAAGATTTCGATTACGCAGCGAAATACAATTAAAAATTTTCTCGGAAATTGAGCTCCGTGAAAAAGTACGTGTATATATGCATCATCGACATCATTTGAGCTACAGTGATATATTAATTCAAAGTTAAGCTTACATAATTCTAAGGAAATAAAAATTCAAGGAAAAGAATATGGAAAATTAAAAAAAAATATAGAATATTTATTTCCAAATATATATCATTGTTATTCTGTTCATTTTAAATCTGATCCCAAACGTTGTAAATCAGAAACAATTTATTCGATTCAAGGTGAAGTATGTACCGTTTACCAGTTTAAATCGATGAAATTTTAAATGGCCTTTGAAAAAGGTAATTATGGCAGAAAGTCTATATTGAATATAAAGAGGACGAAATAACTGTATATCGTTTAACTGTAAACTGTCTAAGAAGCTAGGATTAAATTCCTAATTACATTAAATGTGTATTTCTTTATGAGAAGAATATAATTAAAAAATGTTATTTTATATTAATAAATCGGTCAAAATGTATTCATTTTAAGACATTAAAAAAGGAAAAATGACAGTAACGACCTGTAATTGATTACAAATAATGCAAACTATAATAATACAAACAAAATACATACTGTTTTATATAATTGAATTTATACAAATAAAAATATAAGTCACAGAAAAACATTATTCAGTACACTATTACATAAAACTAGCATTAATAGAATCTAAAATGATTTTTCATTGAAAACTTAATATAATATGTTTAGTATTGGAAACATCTGAATAAATTACTGTTACATTTTTTATATTCTTCCGATTTATTGAATATATGTTTCGTTGCAATTTTTAATATATATATATATATATATATATAAAATATATTCCTATAAAATTACAAGAGTAGCACTATATAATAATAATTATTTCAATGCAACTTAAATATTTCGTACCTCGAACTTTTGAAAATTGAGAGAATGTTCATTTCAGAAATGTTATAACAAATACTCTAGAATTATTTTACAATTAATTTAATAAACAAATACATCACTGTTTAGAAGTATCAATTTATACTAGTGATAAGAAAGTTTTATCAATATGTACAAATAAACGACGAATTACTAATTAGAAGCAACACTTACCATTTTTTATGAAATCATCACGTCATAAATCCAAATTACATTGGAAAATACGTAGTGATAAAATATTTAACTATTTATTATTTTTACTACTACATATATTTGCTATTTAAATGGCTATATTAACATCGGAAACCTTTTTATCAGTTTAAAACACTTCTTAATCTGATATGTAGTTAAAAAATTAAGAGACGTGAAGCTAAAGTGTTTGTCTAGTAACAAAATAATTAATAACGTCATAAAGCCTGACGATTAGAAACGTCAGTTTTATTATTGTATATTGATTTTCAAAAATCAATTAAATCAGGTTCCAATGTACTATTATTCATATGATGATTATAAAGCATAAAGTCGTTGCAGCTCAATTTGTTCATAATTTTGTAATCAAGGCATATCTTCTAAAAAATAAGTCAGTGTTGTCTAGTGCTCGGATACTTTTGAGCAGTAGTGAATACATCTAACAAATATTTTGAAAGTTTCACAAGAAAGAAATATAAATTAAGCGAAAAGAAAATTATTGCAAGAAATGGATAAATTGAAGAAAGTTGAGAATTGTCATCGTAAAGTATTATTAGGGAAACAGCGATCACAAAGGTAGTAGGGTCGTCGATCTGTGGTTCACAGTCCTCCGGAAAGTCGACAGTTCGATGTATGCTTATTCCCCACCTTTTCCTCTTTCTATATCCTCTATCGTTCACGACCCCCTTATTAAAACGGCGCACGCGCGATATTCTGGTAAAATTTCGCAGGGCCGTATGAATTTAAAGATGCGTACTCTATCTGTTACATTTATTGTATGAAAATATTCATTTATCTACACGATAAGTGCCAATACGTACCATATATTATATAAATTAATATTAGAACGTCAGGTAATTTTCATAATAAACATAACCGATAAAAATAACAATAAAGGTAAAGAATAAAAGAATCTTAGGATATCTCCAACGATATTGCATTCTAGAGACAGTCCTGATTCGACGATGGGATCAGATTTTGCGCATGCGTGAAAAGTCCTGAGGGATCCTTAACACAAACTGAGAAGAACAAGCGAGCCAAAGTCAGTTGCTGGCTGGGTATCTTTGTTGTGACGAATATAATTCGTCGCTCGTGACTCGTACCTCTCTTGCGGTACTTTTCTCTGTCTGTTTTTTAGTGTTTTCTCAAGACTCGCACATATATCTGCCTTCCTTCTTGTCTAGTGAGTATACTTGATTTACTTGGCAACAAAATCATAATGCTTTATTTAAATCAATTTATTTAAATTATCTTTATTATACATGTATAGCGTATATTTATTAATAAAAATTATGAATTTAAAGTATAGATATGTAAAAACATTATTTATTTAACATTTACTGATTATTGGATGATTAAAAGAAGTTTGCATAATAGTTTTATATTATACTTTGGTCATTGTATTTAATTGCCTTTTTAAAAATAATTATTTTTAATTTTCTATCTAATTTTCCTCGATATTTATTAAAATAGGTATTATTTAGAATCTTTTAGTTTAATGTCACTTTATTCGATTTATTCGATTAATTCTTTTTTTTGTTCTTCCATAATTCTACGTTTCTAATTGAACCTTCGATTTTTATTATTTGTTATTATTCTGTCGCTTTAATCGATTTACAATTTACAATTTACAATTTACAATTTAAAGATAGCTTTGTCAGGCTGGGTGGATGAAACGCCAGTCATTGTTCTGGCTTTCGTATCGTGTTATTGATTTTTCATTACAGTTTAATTAACCGATTTTTGAATCCTATACTCTTATATTTTTTTTGTATAGTTCCTATTTTTGTTGCTAGCAATTTAGCAAGAATTTAGTTTTAAAATAATATTATACGCATTTATATGAATGTAATTGTACCGCCCAATAATATAACGAATAGATATAAAAAAAATTATCAAGAATTAGCAACTTGTAGTAATTAGTAAGTAGTAATTATTCGTAGTAAAACAGCTTTTACTACGAATTTTCGTTAAATAAATATTTACTACGATAATAAAACAACAGGAAAAAAGGTATAAATAAATCAAACGATGAAAAAAGATCAATTTTCTTTATATATAATTTCTTCGCTTATTTTGCGTTTAACGCATATTTAATTATATGCCTTTTAGTTTACAATATCTAATCAACGGAATAATATTTAAGAACTGTCATAACATGGAATAAAGAGCGTTAGAATTTATGGATAAAAAAGTACAACATACTGCTTTTACGATTAAAGAAAATAGACGATCAATAGAAATTAATAAGGTTCGCCCGTGAACAAAAAAACAGAAAAAAATAATTGATAAAGCACGAAACAGTACTGTTAACATTTTCATATAGAAGAAGTTGGCCCCACCCAGGCGGAAACCACGTAGAAATGAGTCACCAAGTTGAGGGTTGAAAATAAAATATGCTTTAGGAGAGGACAAAATTTCAGGATAAAAGTGATATTCTAAGTTGGGAACTATATTTTAGAAATTATCTTTCCGGGGAGGTCAGAGTTATATGTGTATGCTCGTGTAAAACAATTTCAATCCTGAAACACAAATAGGATGGTTATACCGTTGTAAGATTCACTGTATCTATATACAGTGGCTCACGAGAGTATTTCAACACTTCTAGAAACATTTTATGCGTATATTATACAAAATAGTTTGAAATCTCATTAGCACTGTAACGAGATACGACTATCGTAATTATATAGGTAAAATTTGGAACGGATCTGAAAATGTATATGGAAGTTACAAGATATTTATTGGAAGCATATACTTCACAAAGATCACTAAAGTACTTGAACAATCAATTATCGATCATATTAATAAGCCACAATATAACTATAGTCAGATCATCTTTAACGTTAACTGTATGTTTAAAACCGTTACTAATGTATATTAATTTGTATCTGTATATACTAATTACTCATTAGGTGCTTGTTGCAATAAATGTCTTTTGGTTTGATTACAAATTACAAATTTTAATATTATAATCACACTAATCGCGTTTCGTTACAGTGCTAACGAAATTTCAAAAGGTTTCGCCTAATGCAAATGTTCGAATACTTCTGAGTGTACTTATAAAGGTTTTTTATTTTCATTCTAAACAATTTAATAGCGTATTGATAGCGTATCTCCTAACACTCATTACCTTTTTATTTATATGTTTATTACATACGTAGTTTCTATTTAACTGCAGAATCAATCGAAGGGTTTTTGCGACACGTGTTTCTGTATAGCGACCGAATCGCTGAAATAAACAATGCAGGCTAACGGTGCTGAAAATGTCGGTCCTGAAAATGCAAACGAAAAATCAGGATGGACGGTAATTATCAATTACTGAAAACGATATACATTAGTTTTAAAAAATTAATATTATTATATATTTTTATGCTTCATATATTATTTCAGTTTTAAAATGTTAGAAATTGTTTTAGTTTGCATTTACAAAGAATTAATTTGAAACTTGCATGGATTGAAACTTGAAATAATAAACTATGAGTACGATAAAAAGAAGATTTAATGTTTATTTTAATAATATTTTAATTTAATAATAACTAAATAATATTGAATTGTATATATTGCAAATAAATTAAATTGATCTAATTGGATGAGACATTTTAAAAGTTGATCTTTTAAAATATTTATTTAATTTATTATAGGTTGGATTAATAAACGGAAAGTTTAAGTATCTTACAGCTGAAACTTTTGGATTTAAAATTAACGCAAATGGTTCAAGTTTAAAGAAAAAACAATTGTGGACTCTAGAAGGTAGTGAACAACAGGTTTTCCTTCGTTCCCATTTGGATCGTTATTTAGCAGTGGATCAGTTTGGAAATGTTACTTGTGAAGCAGAGGATCCTAGTGATCCTGGTTGCGCCTTCCAAATACAACTAGCTTCAGATGGTATATAACAGTTTTATTTGATATAATATGGATTTACTTTTATCATTAATTTTTGGTCTTTGTTAATAATAGGAAACAATCTGCTCTTGCAGATTGTACAAACTGGAATAGAATAGCAAATTACTTGAATCGAAAATAGTTTTATATAAAATATTTAAGTAGTATTAAATAACTTAAAAAACCTATTATTGATTTTTATATTAAATTATCGATTATAATTTATTAGGAAGTGGAAGGTGGGCTCTGAAGAATATTCAGAGAGGATATTTCTTGGGTTCTAGTCAGGATGAACTTAAATGTATGGCCAAAGCCCCCAGTGAAGCAGAGTATTGGCTGGTACATCTTGCTGCTAGACCTCAGGTAAATGATTTTTTTATATGTTACAGAATCAGAAATTAAAGGCTTAGAATGAATATAATTATATTTATCAATATATAAAGTAACAACATAACTTGATCATCCTCAATATTTCATTTATTTTTGATAATAGGAGAGGATGTCAGAAGAAAATATTATGTTTTGAAGAAAAGAAAAAAAATTTTCTCAATCTTTCAAGATTTTAAGATCATCAATATTTTTTAAATGGAACAACATATTGTTATCATTGTAATGTAATTGCATGAAGTCAAAATCAATCCAATAACATATAATACCATGCCATCATATGACCTTGAGCAAGATGACGAAGATTTTCAAATATTCGAAAATAGATGCAAATAGAAAGATTAGTGAAGATAAATGTATTTAATAAATGCGCAAACTGATGGTCATTAACACAATATGTTTCTATAGATTCTTAAAAATCTTATAGAGAATGAAGAGATTTTGATATTGCAATAATTTGTTTAGAAATAAACAAACCTTAAGAAGTAAATAAATAAGATGGCTATATGTAGACAATTTTGAGAAATTATACACACAAAATCTAAGGATTAAACTAAAATAAAATTAAGTTAAAATACGTGAAAAGTATTTTTTATAGTTAAGAGAAATGATAATGTTTATTAATGTTCCATCATAATGTTATATTTTAGATTAAATCTATCTATAAAAATTAACTTAATTTTCATCAATACTTAATATGAGTTCTGCCTTTTTTTTTAGACATATTATGATAAAAAAGTATATATTACATTATATTAAAATGTATTTCAAATTAATTTTAATTTGTTATATAAATATGTTTTAGGTAAATTTAAAATCTGCTGGAAGAAAACGGTTCGCTCACTTAAGTGCAACGCAGGACGAAATTCATGTAGATGCACCAGTTCCATGGGGAGAAGATACACTTTTTACTTTAGAATTTCGTCCTGCTTCAATAGAAGATGATGGTGAAGAACATTCTAAATTTGAAGGTGGTCACTATGCTCTACATACTTGTAACAATAAATATTTGGCGCGTGATGGAAAACTTTTGGATTCTTGTACCCGGGATTGCCTTTATGCTGCTGAATTTCATGCTGGATTACTTGCACTCAGGTTAGAGTTATTAATACATCTTTTATTATTATAGTATGATGTTAAAATATTTCCTCACAAATATTGCAAAAAGGATTGTTTGTAACTTACATTATACTATATTATATCACAACTATTATATAGGTATGACAGAATAATTTAATTATTTATATACACTTTGATTTATAAACAAAATGCATTAATACAAATAAGATATTTTTTATTCAAATAAATTTTGCTCACCTGTCATCATGTATGTTATATCCTTATAGTTTATGTGATCTTTTAGTTGCCTTAAAGATTATAACTAGCATAAAAATGTAAATTTTGATTAATTAGAGATTTGTATGGGGCATATTTGGCACCTATTGGAAGTAAGGCTGTTCTGAAATCAAGATCAACAACTGTGACCAGAGATGAATTGTTCTCTTTGGAAGAATCATTACCACAAGCCTCTTTTGTCGCTGCTTTAAATCAACGATATGTATCTGTAAAACAAGGTACTTTCTATTTATATGGCCTAATTGTCTCATTTTATAGGTTTATAATACTTAATTATTAAACCGTATTAGTTAATAGTTATTATTAAATTCAGCAAATATATATATTTTTAATTGTAAATTTCAATTTATTCGGCTAATATCAATTAACTACAGTCACTAATTAATGTCAATCTCAGAAGTCTTTTCATATGATAATAGTATTCATCGTGATTCCAGGAGTTGATGTGACGGCTAATCAAGATGAAATTTCTGGACATGAAACTTTCCAGTTGGAATTTGATCGTGTAACTAAACGATGGTATGTACGTACCATGCAAGATCGTTACTGGAGTCTTGAAGCAGGAGGTGGAATTCAGGCATCAGAACACAAACGTTCTTCCAATGCTTTGTTTGATTTGATTTGGCAATCGGAGGATGGTACAGTAGCCCTACGTGCTAACAATGGCAAATTTTTAGCAACAAAGCGTTCTGGCCATCTTTATGCTAATGCGGATTCTGTAAATGGATTGGATTCAGATGTTAGCAAATATTATTTCTATTTGATGAATAGACCTGTTTTAGTATTACGTTGTGAACAAGGATTTGTAGGGCCTAAAAGTGCAGCTAGTTCAAAATTAGAATGCAACAAAGCTATCTATGAAACTATCAGAGTAGAAAGATGTGAACGTGGAATTGTTAGATTTAAAGGTAACGAACTTATTCATTAATTATCTTAACAATGCATCTGCGTTAATATGGAGAAGTTATAGTTATCATAGTTTTAAATAATACAGATTTACTGGAAATTTTCTTTTATTACGAAAGATGAAAAATTTTAATTTTAGAATGTAATAGTAATTCAATAAATGTATTTCAAACGTCAATTAGACTTTTAAAAAATTAGGCTCTACAAAGTACTTTTTCATGAAAAGTAAATTTTATTTCAGGTCAAAATGGCAAGTACTGGCACGCAGATAGCGAAGGCGTAACCGTAGATTCTGATATACCTTCCGATGGATTCTATCTAGAATTACGAGAACCTTCTCGTATTTGTATTAAACATAGCGATGGTAGATACCTTACTGCAGGAAAGAATGGAGCGTTGCGTCTTGGAGAAACAGATTATGAATCTGCTACAAAGTGGGAATTTTAATCAACTAAACGATCATGTCTATGCTATGTTCTTTTAAAATTTTATTCAATCAATTTACTCTATACATCTATCATACAAATTTATACATTTAAAGAAGTTATATTTAGTAGATATAGATATTTGAATTTTTCATAAAAATGTTGAAAAAAAAATAAGCCATTTAGGCCAAGGACTTTGTTACAGGGTTAAACAACTTCTATTTTTTATGCTCGTATGCTTTAGTATGAGAAATGAAAAGAATTAAAAAATAACGACAAAGTATAGATTTAAAAGAACATAGCTAAAATCCATTGCCCTTTTTATAGCTTCGAGTGTAATCTAATCTAATATTTACAAGTACGGGAAGAGCTCCTACCGAGTACTTAATTAGAAGTACATCGTCAAATTAATTTTTTACGATTTTTTTATACTTCTAACTACGAATTTTCCTATTCATAAAATACCGTATAAGACTGATCATTCGCATGTTTACAGAATAATTAGCGGTTATTACATCGTACATTAATAATTTAAAGAAAAATTTAACATGATTTACTGTGCTCTGATCATAGATTAATTGAATAATATTTGATCATGTAAATTAAAACTTACTTTCTTTGATTTAATGTATTGTTTGCAATATTATTTATTTTTCAATATTTAATACTTAACTGATCGGTAATTTTATGTAAAAATCTTATTATGTATATGTTAAACTTTCTTACTCTTCCAATCACAGTATCTTTAATTGAAACTAATAATAAAAATTTCTTATATCAGTTGTTAATGTAAAGATAGTTTTGACATTTTACAACTTCTTTTAATTGGTAGCTTCACTGCGTAATCATTGAGAAATACCTTGCTGATAATTTCCTTTTTAAAAGTAAAATAAAGAATATGAAGAACTTGACCGATCATTTAAGTATTTAGAAAAATTCTGCTTTCTAGTCTTCATATTAATATATTCATATCAGTAATAACTGACTAATGTTGAATTCCTATAAAGCAATTCATACACTAGACAGCATATTTCGTGTCAATAAGTAATATATATAGTGTTTCAGTTGATAAAAGTAATCATTCCATATAATAAACATATTTCCTTTTCATTATTCAACCATAAGCTATTTAACATAAACGCACAAATATGTCACTAATGTAAACTTGCTATCTAGTGTACAATGTCTTTGAAGAAATCGATGCAATAATCGAATTAATCTGTATAATTTGAGGTCACGCTTTTTCTGTATAAGAAATTCACATTCCGTGAGCTGTGCAATGGTCAAAACATTTTTACAGCTATTTCTACGAAAAAAAAAAAAAATTAAAAGTCATAGCCCGCTTAGGAAACATAAAAACCATAAATTTTATATATCGATTAGTATTAGTTCTGTGGGCGTGTAATTTATCAATTAGCTTATAAGTAAGATTTTTCTTTCTTTTGTCGAGTTTCAATATGTTTAAAATGTATTAATATTATTGATATTCGACAAAAAAAAGAAAAATTATTTTTCGATATGCTTTTTACCTTTTATATAATACCTTTTTTATCTGCTCTCTATTTTTTTATACACAAACAAGGTTGATATTAAGGTCGTTATTTCAGCGATATTACCTGTAATTTACGTTATTTATCATACTGAGGAAAGCGGGATAAACTAAATGCATTATGTAAGCAATAAATTCTGCTATTAAACATTTGTTTATTAATATTTTTCAAACATTACCATCTTTCCAGGATTGTAACCTCTCAAACAACTCCAATGTAATAAAAAATTTCACTTCATTGATTATTGATTGATTTAGAAAAAATTTATTTAATTTAACAAAAATAAAATATTGTATCATTAATAATAATCAACACGTTAGTATAGCGAGTATTGGAACAAAACGTCCTCTACAAATCATGTTTTGTTTTTTGTACTCTTGCGCAATATATTTAATAATACGCTATACATTTATTTTAAACAATAACTTGTACTTTTTAACCATGCATCCTTATGCATATATGCATATATATATATATATGTATATGCAATGTCATTAATGAACATGTTTTGTTTAAGATTTTCAGAAGAAGAAGAAGAATTTATAGTATTAAGTGTTTATTCATCCAATACTTTGTTATATTCATTAAACATTACTTTTATACATGGATAAAAAAGAGGCAACAATGATAATTGCGGCAATTTAAACTCCATATTATCATAAGCAATTCCAACATTTGCTTCTTTGTCTGGAATAAAAGGAATCTTTGAATAACGTTGACTAAAGTGCGTTAGTAAGGTGAATTTTGCGTTCATAAATTTTCCAACTTTTATCGCTTCAGAAGTCGTTGAATGCAATTTACTTTTTGCTAATGCTTCAAGACCGCTTTCCATGGTTGCTTCATGAATTAATAAATCACAATTTTGTCCTAATTTTATAAGATTTCGACAAAATATAGTATCACCGCTGAAATAAAGCATAGGATTCTGCTTATAAAATTGTTGATATATCATATTAATTAATTTTATAACCAGCATTTTACTTATCTTACCTATAAACGATTTTTTTGTTATCTTGAAGAGTGATAGCAATACCATATGCTTCCTTACAATGAGCAACATGAATTGTGTTTATTTCATTAACATTTAATTTATCGTAAAGTGTAGTTTTAAAAAATATTGACAACTTATGAGAGTCTAAATACAAATCACCATTGTCCACTAAAATATATTGCTGTGCGACAGATTCAAATTGGCCATTATAATAATTCAACCAAGGGGCCATACACTTTGGTGTTATCAAATATAACATTTCATCTGTGACCTCTTTCCTCCTTAAAAGCAAACCAATGAGTCCTAAATGGTGATCTGCATGTATGTGTGATATATAAATAGCCTAAAAAAGAAAGAAGATTAGTCTTATATTTTTGTATCGGAAGGCTGAATGTTAGACAGATAAGTTTCATTAATTATTATTTTAAAGTATAAATAATATACCTTAATAGTACGTAAAATGTTGAGACTTTCCGAAGTTCCAAAAAACCTAATAATTTGGCCGAGGGTACCTTCTCCACAATCCAATAAAATGCTACAATCCTTATTAATTCGTAAAAGAATACTGCTTGTATTTCTAACTTTATTTGGTACGCTACAACCAGTACCTAACATCACAATTCGTGGATAATCCGAAATAGTATCTAAATTAAGTTCTGCTGATTTTTCGTTAATAATTGTTTTTAATTCTTTTAAAACATTTGTAAAGTCAGGAATTTGTGAAACTTCGTCAATATATGTCTTTGGTTCTTTGTAAATTTCAGCATTAAATAAACAGTTTGGTACTGGACGTATTTCTAATGTCTGTGCTGTTCTTGCACGATGGATATTATTACTTTGAGTCTGAAATAAAAAATTTTCCAAATATTTAATCATATAAAATTCTTGATATATTATTTGTTAAGCGAAATAAATGAATAACATCCTTAATATAACTTACTTCTTTATCTTTTTCAAAACAATCCTTGTTTAATATAGGAAATATTTCAGGATGCAACATATTTAATAAATATTGATTTTTATAAACAGCTTCGCTGCCCATGCAAGTATTTTCACTGTTTAAAACTATGTGTTCAGTGTTTGAGGAAAATTTTTTTAGCCAATCTTGATATTGTTGAGTAGTGAAAATGTTTTCAGGAGTAAAATGAAATATGCAAAATACTTCATATTCTCCTTCTGTTGATTCTGTCTGTTGATATTTTAAGAAAGTAGGATGATTTAGAATCGGATCCAAATATTCTTCTGTCGGACATTCTACAACTAAAAACAGTTTTTAACAATATACTTAAAATTTTTAGTAGTAGAAAAAGTCATAATTTGACATATTAATTAGATGCAGTTATAATAGATACCTAAAATTATTTTTGCTTTCTAGAAAACACATTTTAATTATTTATAAATATTACAAATTATCAAAAACTGAAGAAGTAAATTAATAACTTAATATGTGTTGAATAATATTTAAACTGTGTATATGCTAGAAATATGGTTATATATTTTCAAAAGTACCTATAAAGGTGGTTTTAGGTCTGTCTGGTTCTAATACATCTTTACTTTGAACAACAGTCCCATCTGGTTTAGTAACATCCATTCCATGCTTTAACATATCTAAAAGTGGTCCAGGTGGTATACCAAAATCTATACATTTACTTATTAATAATTTTCCACGTCGTGGATGGACTTCACAAATATAACATATTAAATGCGGAGTGTTTTTCATTTTCTTTTCTGTTTTAGTGTTTTGTTTGATCATTTCTTCATCTATAACTCTCTTCTGATTTGCATTTATATGATATTCTTTATCTACTAAATCTGAAGAACTTTCTTTAGTATTTTTTAAAGATTTTGTTATAGGTACATATGAAATTCTCATTGTATGATCTTCATATGGTTTAGATTCATCGATTAAAGGATAAGTAACTTTTAAATTTGGTAAATACACAAACGATTTAATTGTTCCTATAAAGTCATCAAATCCTTCTGGGCAATGAATATTTATTTCTGTTACACCATTGGCTTGTGCTGTTAAAAGAAAACCTGGAATACCTCCAACATTTTTCCAAGAAGAATATGTCACAAATATATTTTCTACTCTGGATAATTTACAATGATGTTCTTGACTTAAGCGTTGAGTACCTTCTCCACAATTAAATACGTAATTACTAGGATCAGTTAAAAAATATATACAAGATGGGGTCCCAGCTGCTCCACTACCAAGTACCTGTTTTAAGATACTAATTTTTAAGAAAATCATTATCAACATTATTAAATTTAATATGTAACTAATTGATTTAATGTTCATTCACTTTATCCATAAGTGTTTTACATACCTTTAACTTTGCATTAAAATGCAGGTAGGATTTTCTTATCTTCTTCTTTTGCTGCATTGCTAATAAATTCATCATATGAGAATTATTCTTTGATGGTAAGCCACGTGACTTCATATTCTTAATATTTCTAGTAATGCATTTGAAGAAACACGTACTGAATTGTAACATTACAAAACAAAAATCTATTTGATTACATTAACAAGTACGATTGATCACAATTATTAATCACAATTCTTGGCATGTATATATTTTACACTGAACTATTAGCTACAGAAATGAAAAAAAAAAAAAAAATAATTGTCAACATTAAATGATGCGATAAACGATGTAATTAAAAAATACAAAATGTGCTAATTTTAATTTTAATAAAATTTTTTTATTATCATATTTCACACTTAACCTCATTATTTTCAAATTATAAAATCACGTTGCACATAAATTCACAAATATCTATCAGTAGTTGTGACATTATCTATTGTTAAGTTTCAGATATATTTTATTAAAATAAAAATCTAATTATGTATAATGAAAATACATAAAGAATGAAACAATACTACCATTTGCTATTAAATGTAGTATACACATAACACGTATATTGACGTGTCTGATACAGGAGCACATCGGTGCAAGATGTTTCTGCGCTTCTACCAATTAAACAAGATTTTAGCAATTAATATTTTAAAACATAACTTACGTTACGTTAATCAACAATAAATGCTACATTACTCTTGTCACATTTGCGTAATAAATCATATATGTACTCACATATTATATTTCCGTTAAAGTACAATTATATGAATATTATATATTATATGTGTATTATACCTATATATTTGTATTCTATATTTTATATGCTAATAAAATGTTTATAAAATTACCTTCATCAATAATTAATAAGAAAAGGAGATTATTTAGAGCAATAATTATATAAATAAATAACTTTTTTAATTTCATTTTAGAGGCATTCATTGCAATCAATTCTATTGAGGGAAAATGGAAATTATACAAAATGTTATTCTCCATCATTCAAAGGAATAATTGATTGGTTCCAAATGGCAATAGTTTAGCTTCAATGGTGTGTTTATTTTATCGATCTGATCTATAAGCACAAGGAATTCTAGGAATCAAAATTTGGTATATATGTATATATACAATATATGTATTATATAGATTCATTAATATTAACTTTCCTGCTTCAAATATTATATTTAGAAA